>JAWQUT010000095.1:1484692-1499591 GCA_033807755.1 Ellobium chinense
GGGGGGGGGGTTGAGGCGAACTGAATAAGCAATGAGGATGCGTGCAAACTAGCTCATCTAGTATATCGTTATAAAGGCTTCCTCACACACAAACAAACCCAGGGGCGTAGCTAGGTTTCAGGGTGGGTCAGATCTTTCATAAAGTTTCCTACAACAGGCCTCGGCTTTCAAATCTCATGTGTTAGGGGAAAACAACTACGAAATGATGTCACCCACGATCATTAGATTAACCCCGAGCTACGCCCTGAACTGTGCCCATAGTTAGCAATGATTTTCACAACAGAGACAAAGCCTGTGCATTCTTCCATGGAGATATTGGCTTGTTTCAATGAGATATTAAAAGTCATCAAGGAGATGTACACCATGTTCTAGTAATCAGGTTTTTGCGAATTATCTAAATCTAGTTAATATGAGGAAATTAAAAAATCGCATTATATATTAAAAAGTTATCACAAAAAAATCTCATTCAGTTCCGTATGAGGGGGCCTAATAACTTACACTTGCTACACAGAATGATGTGCATAGAACCAGAAGTTTTAAAATACCAGCAAGTTTTAAAATGTCAGCCACGTGTGGAACTGAAATTCTAAACTAAAAATAAATCCGGCTTTTGGGGTTTCAGTTACTATTATTGGCTGTGATAAATATATATATATTCAAATTAAAAGGAAAGATCAGCACAGTATTACTTCAGAGCTAATATGAATAAGCCTTTTTTGTTTTTTAATGTTTTTATTTTCGGAGAAGCTGGCTTTCTTCAAAATCTGGTGATTGAAATAAACTCCGTAATTCCTAACGATTACTAATGCTTCATGGACAGATCATCCCTTCGACGGTTATACAAGTCGAGAGCAACCCGATATCACGGGACACAACCCATAAATTACTACAAGCCCAAATTCGGCATGAGTTGCATTAAGGGAGTGGCGTTAAAAAAACACTATCTGCTGTCCACGTTTCCAGATTTCAGAGGGTAATATACTTTGTGATAATTTTTGCCTGTTTTTTTCTTCTTTTGTAGCACCAGTAACAACGAAAATCAGCACAACAGGAGCAGAGTCAAACACACACAAAAATTTAAACGGTCTATTGCATATTATTCAGGTTTCCCGTTGGTTGTTTTGCTTTCTTGGTGGGTGTAGGCGGGTTAAGCAACAAACAACGACGATTACAACAACAACAACAAATTCATACTAAACTGTGTCCAGGACTGTTGGAAACTATTTTACTTCGAATAATTATTTTTTATATTAATGATCAATTTGCAGGAACGAAGAAAGTAATTAATATTGTTAGATCTAAGTCTGCAAAAAATTGCGTCTATAATTTTATAAATTTGCTTTTAGAATCTAATAGATTTTTTTTTCCCAGCAGATTATGATTTCTCTCCGCCTCACTTCTTTCTCTTCCTGCTTCCTAATTTTCCCCACCTTCCTCAGCTTCATCTCTTCCTTCCCCGTTTATTTCATTTCCTCACATCTTTTATTGTCTGATTTCAAGATAAAATATTTAAGTTTAAGCCAGAACCTCAAGCTAGTCTCCTCTATTCTCTTATCTCCTTTCCTTCACAGACTGGAAAACAACATCATCTCCTCTCACTCTTTGTATCTGTTCTTAGTACACCGTCCTCCGGTTGTTTCTCCTCCATTCCCCCTCTTCATCCCCTCTCAAAGTCTTTATTTCTCTCACACTGGCTCCTTTTCCCTTCTATATCATCTTGAGAAGCCTTACCGAATAATTTATATAATTTTGGCTCACCAATTATACATTACGTCTCACATCATACATACTAATATCACCTATAATTATCATGCAGTGACACATATTGAACAGATGATAGTATGATGTACACAGTAAATATCTTTCGGGACCCCTCCCCTTTTTCCCCATGGGAGTTGTGTATGAAGGAATTCTTCATCATATTGCTGAAGGGTTTCTTCTCCTTTCCCTTCCTGCCATTTTTTTTTCCATTCAGGTTTTGCTAGCAGTCTAGTTCAACAGTATTGTCTTTCTTTAAGCTAAGGGTTCTTGTCATTATAGGAGCTGATGAGGGAGTTAACGGGAAGGGAAGTTTTAAAGGGCGTGGCTTCGTTTATTAAATTTTACATGAAATTTAAATCTTTCAAATTTTCATCATTTTCACATCCCTATAGAGACGACATCGATCTGTCTTCTTTTTTTTTTCATTTATTATTTTTTTCCTTAGATCTTTTAAAGGTAATTATAAAAGTGAAGAATCTCTAACAGTTCGAGTAAGTTAACTTGCTTATCATCCAGTAGTTCTTGTCGGCGGCAGTCATAACCTCGAACACGAAGTACTTTTCAATTTTAAAAAAAATTGTGGAATAGACTAGGTTTATCAACCCAAAAACTGATTTACAGCCGACATTTATATTATTTCTGCCAAATTTCAAAATTGAATTTTCTCACATGCATTCTTTCATGCTTAAAATGTTAGAGATGGCACTTCCGAGAACCGGACCTTCCTGATACGGCGTTTGACAAAGGAACATTCCACCAATGTTCATTGCAAACTTTAGCCCTTCTTTAATTTGTTTGTGGCCTGTTAAAATTCCTGAAAATTATCATCTTTGTAAAATGTACGCTACCTTCATGCGGACAAACATGGTAAGTGGAAATGATTGATGTAGATACCGAGAAAAATGGCGGCGCACTTACGTGGGGTTGCAAACTCCAATCTGGGTTCATAGTTCCTTCACTTAGGCTTTTCTTTACAATCTAATATGCTAATATCATAGTTTGCAATTGAAGTCAGTGCAAGTCACAGTGCTTAAACTATTCAAAAGCACAGTCTAATTTTTCAATGTACTTCTTGAGATCAGTGGGGCACATAATGATTCATAATTTGTACTACCTTCTAGGCCTTGATGTGTAGTCTACTGTGCACGTACCGGAACTCTAGTTCGAAACCTACTCAATGTTTTCGGAACGTTGTACAACCATCTTTAAATCTTAAGTGAATCAAAACCACTCTAAGTTGAAGTGGGAGGTAATGGTTCCTCATTGACCAGTGAGATTTTCAGTTTCGATTGTGTAAGTAACGGGCACGGTGAAGATTGAATGGATACACACGGCTGATCGCAGCTTATGGCATTGAGCGGGAATGCCAATCCCTCATTTTTTACATTCCATTGTCCGAGCTCGTACTACGACGGCCCGTAAACTGAATGAAGGCGTTGTAACCGTAGATTATATGACCATCACATGGCAAAGCGTTACTCTACGTGCTAAGTAACTGCATTCATTACTTTTTGCACATCTCTGTACTTTATTTTAACTTAACAAGACACAACCCGATCCTGTTAGAACTTAGTAACCAAAGCACATTTACAATGAAACTGTACACATGTGTTACCGCCTTTCTCTTTATCATAGGCTGTGACTTTCGCTGCTTATACTTAGCAAACGTGGCAAATGTAGTAGTATTAATGTAGTGGGAGAAACATTTTTCTAAGGCAAACCTTTAATGTTGCCGACCAATGGACCTTGATACAGTACTTTGCAATTCACAGGCGAATGTGAAACGCCGGCCTAATCTACAGGCACTGTGCCATTTTGAATATGTTAGGGTTTCTTCAAACAGCACTTCATTTAAGTCAAACGATGTCAAATCCTTATCATTAAACGCCAGAGCAGCATAAGATTAAAAAAAAAAAAAAAAATATTCATAACTGCTGAGAATGTATGGACTTGTTTCCTACATCTTGTTTTATGTAGGCCTAAATCATGAACTGAAGGAACCTGTAATGCAGTGGGCTGGAAAATACGCTTCTAAAGTCTTCGGCCTAGTTTTCCTAGAATCATAAATCTATAAAAAATATTGCCTTTCTGAGTTCCCTTTTACTGCATTCATGTACAGCTAATAACAACGCTGTATCATAGGAGGCTAATAACACTTGCATGCTTTAAGCAGGCCAATCTCTATTCAGAGGTCTAAGCTAACTTTTATGTTCATTATTTTTAATTCACCCTCTCAGCGTTCGTACTAAGCCACATGTTTATAGTAAGCGTATTACATGCTTGCAAATAATGACTCTCTCTCTCTCTCTCTCTCTCTCTCTCTCTCTCTCTCTCTTTACAGTCTCTTATCGACAGTTTCCCTATGGTTTCTTCATGTGCTAGTCTGTAGAGTAAGTGATTCCTAACCATTAAATGCCTGGACTGTGATGGTTTTATAAACGATTTTAACAAGTCATTCTAAAAAAAATCTGTTTGCGAGGAAGTTGTAATCTAATATACCAGCAAAGCCTTCATAACAATTTTTAGGGCCCACTTGTCCTTATCTGATAATCGAAAAGATAGTCTACTTCTGCATCTCGGCATGCTTCGAAAGACAACAATAAAGGCTCGATGATTGTTAAATTTGAGAGATTAATGAAGGATTAATTTAAGACAGTGTATTTTCTGGTATTAAACAAGCATAGTGAAACGTGCCAACTTACCAAATCTGCGTGCCCTTCCCTGCATTCGGCTTGAAATCGTAATTGCCTCTCATCCATCGGCCTGTCTCGAAAACCCGTATACCTCACCTACGAAGAAAAAACAAATCCTAGTTAAATCACAATTCCAATAGAAATGAATGCACGTAAACCATTTTAAACATAATTATGTAATCACAAGTAACCAGCAATAAGTTTTATTTCACATGAACACTAGTCTAGGTATAGTCAAATAATCACAAGTCTAGATACGTCACACAAGCCGGGAACACTCCCATGGAAATCCCGTAGCGTATGAACAAGTCCTGTAGTCTGTAGTTACTATAGAGTACCGGTGGAAAGAAAGTTTCTTACCTCACTTTCTCTACTTAATTTTCTAAACAGTTCATCATTTTCGAAGGTTGCCCGTTGGTCGGGTACCACCCGAGGCATAGTGAAAGTAAACTTTTCCCTCAGTTCACAGCACAATGTGTTCGCTACGAATGATAACATGCTGTCTGATGGACCTTCATTCATTTTCTAGTTCACAATAAAATGTGACATGTTGCTTCATACCTCCTGAAATTTGATTGGTCGATATTCCGATACTCGGAGGGGATCCCGAGTTTCGCCGCCGACGGAAATAACCATATATGGGCTATTTACTTCCGTGAATCCCGCTACGTCACATTCGTAATCTTTCGGTCCTACGAACTTTGAAAAAGGCTACTCAATATTCAGTAGGTGTGCCGTATAAGGGCATTTCCGCTAAATTCTTAATTTATTCATCATCCCTAAAAGGCCAAACCTGACCTAGTTTCACACGGCCGTAGAATGGCGAAGAAAGAAGAAAAATGAGAGGGCGGAAATCCTCGCCACCGTGTGCTTTTTGTAGCCACCGCTGGCAAGGAAACCCTTCGTCTTGGGAACCCCCGATCGATAGGCTGGGCGGAAAACACCAAGGCCTATTGCTCATGCTGCTGAGCGACGTATTTTTTCGTTGATTTTTTTTCCTTCCTTCTTTTTTTTCTGCCCTCTTGTTAGTTTTGCAAGCCAATCGATGGTCTATTTCTTGTCATTTCGTGTCACCGTATTCTTACATTTCCCACAGAAAAGTCGATAATGCCGGGATGCCGTCAAAGTATAAGCTTAGATAATGACTATGTATTTGAAGAGGGAAGAAAAGGTAAAACAGGCGGGGATGCTTCTGCATTGTAACATTATAGTATTGGATATTGAACTAATAAACGAGAGGGCTTTCCCACGCATCTAAAGCAACGGTTTCATGCAATTTCCTGTATTGCGCAAAGTGGTTTTGTTTTTGTTTTTCTTTCGATTAAGCTTAAACAATGGCGATTAGGTCAGATTCCACCACAAGCCTTTTTTTTTTCTAACGCACAATGCCCACCTTTCTCACCAAACTAATACGTTAAACGGATTTGACAAACACCTTTGCATTGTTGGTGGTTGTCACTGGTGGACTCAGGTGAACTATCAAGAAGAGATCATAAAAGTAAAAATCCGAAGAAAAGAGGAAGGAGTTTAGATTTTAATTGGTTTTGATTTGTCTTTTTTAAGGAGTGAGTGAGTGAGTGAGTGAGTGAGTGAGTGAGTGAGTGAGTGAGTGAGTGAGTAGTGAGTGAGTGAGTGAGTGAGTGAGTGAGTGAGTGAGTGAGTGACTCTGACTGACTGAGCCTTAGCGTGTATGGTGTATGTATGTATATGCGTATATATGTGTGTGTGTGTGTGTGTGTGTGTGTGTGTGTGTGTGTGTGTGTGTGTGTTTCCAGAGAGAGAAACAGAGAGAGAGAGAGAGAAAGAGAGAGAGAGAGAGAGAGAGACTCTTTGCAAAACCACTCTAAGCTCTTAAGGAGATCAGATTACTACAATAAAGGTGAAAAAAAAAATGAGTGTGTAAGAAAAACCAGCGGGGAATTAAAAATACACACGGTGGAGTCTCCATTTATCGGTCTGTTTTCTCTCATTTTGCTGTGACAAATTTCAAGTTCATTTTGAAATTGTAGTGTATTGAGTAAGCCTTTTAAGCCTGGCATCATGTTGTCTGTGAAGAGATCGATGTTGGGGGAGGAAAGTGTATTATGTTATAACAGCATATGCAAGCCTGTGGTGTGGTTGCGGTTTTATTGATTTCTTCGCACAGACGTGAGTTACATACGTATGTATATGCGTCTGACGGTATGTGTGGGTGTGTGGATGGGTGGGTGTGCGATTGTTTATGTGTGTGTGTGTGTGAGCGCGCGTGTGCACGCATGTTTCGCATATGTATGTGATGAAGAAAAAAGAGGATGGGGGTGTGACTGGGTTTGTATTTCACCAATGTTTTTCTTTACTTGCAGTATCAGGTAAATTCTTAATGGAACAGATTTCGCGATTTGTATACATCTATATTCGAAGATTAATTTAAAAAGACGAAAAGATGAAACGAGAGGAGGGCGGGAATCAATGATACGGGTTGAGAGAACCCAAGAGTGTTTAATAAACATAATTATACATCAGTGACAGCGTAGGGTAAAGTTGATTGGTACGCAACGGCGCAGTTCGTAATATAGCAAGTGTCAATGTCATTTTCCGTGTCGGAAGTCCAATGTATTGATTAGGACATACGAAACTTATGAATGTGCGCTATGATGCGTTTCTGTTTGCGTGCTTTTGGAGGAAAGGTGAGCGACTTTGGACTAGTTTACGTGAAACTAATCAGATCCCCCCCCCCCCCCNCCTCCACAATGGGAATCGGAAATACTAGAATGGACGGACGGACGGACGGATGGATGGATGGATGGATGGATGGATGGATGGATGGATGGATGGATGGATGGATGGATGGATGGGCGGATGCACGGATTATGAACGGACAGATGGCACAAGATGGAAAGATGGTTGGTTGGATGGGTGGATAGACAGATGGATGGATGGATGCACGAACGGACGGACGGACGGACGGACAGACGGACGGAAGGACGGACGGACGGACGGACGGACGGACGGATGGATGGATGGATGGATGGATGGATGGATGGATGGATGGATGGATGGATGGATGGGCGAACAGACGGATGGATGGACGGGTGGATAACGGCTGGCTAGAGGTAAGAAAGGGAGGGAGAGAGACAGTCATGAATCGTCAGAGTGCATTATGGCCATCCTCTTCATTTATTACAATAAATCAACATATTTGAAAAAACAAACCTCATGTCTGACCTGGAATTATTCTGAGATTTTTCATCACTTTGTGTTATCATCACTGTGATAAAGATAAATTAATTATTATGTCTCCTATACCAACATCAAGTCCTCATGACCAACTTACCATCACCGGAACTCAGTCAACTTTATTCAACTTGTAGGGAATAGATAAAGCATTGAAAGGGTTAAACTTCTTGGAATAAGACATCAAAAAACGTTCAATGTAAACTCATACGGCGGCCCCAATAGAGCCTTAGAAGGGTTAAATTTCATAGAATAGGACCTCAAAAACGTTCTAGGTAAACTTTAGAGGACGAGAGAGGATCATGACGTAATCATCAGCATTAGCGTGTTAAGTCTGGACACGTCGTGAAGTGTTTTGTGTTTTGCAGTCAACATGGCAAATATCAGTTCGGCCCTAACAATTTTTGTTAACTGCACTGTGATTTAATTTCAGGTTGGTTACCTCCCACAGACGAACTGTACCCTACCTTCTCCCTCACTCCTAAAAGATCATCCCATATAAATAGGTCAAATTTGTTTCGTATACTTGGTTTCGATTTCAGCACAACTTCCGGTTTATATTTTGCATTAGCTCTTTTACACAGTCATAGGCAAAACAAAGATGGCGAGAGGGGCTCTGTGACTTTATAAACACCTAAATTTCAGTGAAATAAATCGATGTACATTCAACCTGTGCGTATATGCTATTACTCATGGTGTAACTGAATCATATTTAAAATGCTCGACCTGGAAGTTGTGCCGGAGAGGTCTCTAGGGAACGAGCAATGGGAGTTTGTTTTGGGTAAGTAGTGGAGTAAGTGACCCACTTTTTTCTTCTGCGTTTCACTTCATTCGTTGCCTTCTTTCGTTGCCTGACCAAGCTGGGCTATTTATGCACATAACGTCATAGTGTCAGCTGTTGCGGTGACACCCTTGTTGTCACCATAGCTCGTTAAAGGCAGTGTCCCAACGATTTCTATGTATCAATGTTATCCTCGGATTTGACGATAGAAGTATCGAATTGTCTCGGGAAACACGGAGTTGTCCCAGACTTCGGAGCAAGAACTAAGAAATAAAAAAAAAACAACGCAAGACTCCACAACATCTCTTTCGAAATGCCAATACATAATCAATTTTTAGGTCATGCTCATGAGGCTCAGTCAATAATACTGTTTGTTTCTTTGTTCTTCGTAAAAATTTAGAATCTACATTTAGATCCAGACTAGACTAGACTAGACTCTAGATCTACTTCAGTATGATTATGAATAGGAGCAGGTATTATTAGGGCTATATTCTAGGCCTAGTCTACATGTAAACTAGTCTAGTCATTTCCATTTCCATGTATGTGGGTCCATGTCAACAATAACACAAATTCAATCTGCTATTTCTATGAAGATCAGTCTAGAGAACTAATTGTTTTAACAGGGTAGCAGCAGAAGCATTCAATTCAAAGTAGATTTTTTAAAAACAAAGGGAGGAATTCCGGATGAAAGGCACACCCTGTCTCAACAGACATTAGGGTTAGGATTCGCTTCATTTGAAGCTACTACTGTCTCGATAGACATAGTAGGATTAGGGGAAGGGTAAGGATTGTAATGGTAGGTAGTAGTTCTGGTTAGGAGCATGGGTCTCATTTGGATTGCCCTGTATAGATTTCTCTTTACAATGCCATACAGTGACAGTGTATTACATTTCTTTCATGATGTATAACTGTCCAACAGTACACATTTGACACCATGCATTTTTAACAGTCATAAACAAAGTCCATTATAAAATCATTACTAGTTGCTTTAGTGCAATGCCTTGGTTCACCACTGGCTCAAAAGCCAGGTACGTACACCTGAGTTGAGTGGGGATATGGGAGTAGTAAAGTGTCTTTCCCAAGGACACTTCACCATAAACTAACCAGCCCATGAAGGGAATCCACAGTCTTAGACTTGCCAAGGTTCTTTTTCTGAGAACAGTGCCTTAGCTGCATGGCCATGCTGCCACCAGGTCAATGAATTGGGGATATTGTCTCACAAGGACAGTGTACAGAATTAGCCAGACATGTAAAGTTGCTAGGAGAATGGATCTGCTCAGATAATCCTGGGAATGCAGCAGTGATCCTCTTATTAAGCCCTTCCCACCTCCTGTCCCAACAGTAACACATTTCAGTTTTATGTAAGCTGGAGCATGGGTTTTACATACTTATCCATTGTACAGTCCTGATGGCAGTTTCACTGTTATGTTTTCAGTGTCTAGCCAAAGATTAGATGAAATGGATGGCATATTATCAGCTGTTTCTCACTCTGTCACAGTGGTACTTATCTAAATCTGGAGTTAAATCTAGCAGTGAAAAAAGTAATAGAATGAAAACAGGGTCTGAAAAACCTTCAGGGTGTTCGTGTTTACTTGACATTACCCATATTTACCCATCAACCTACCTACCAGCCATGTCTGACCTGAAAATATCTTGTGCTGTCACTATCATTATATTCCCTTGCCAACTCATCCATATAGTTGTTTCATTTTATCTACATTGAAGTGCACTCTTGCCATTAGGGATGGACACAGTAGGGATTCCAATACCAGCTCTCTAACAGTTCTGATCTTCATGTTGCGATTCTGACATCACAGCACCAGTACCAGTGAAATGAAAATATTTTTGAAAATGAATAATGCAGTCATCTCCGCTTAATCACCCTCCGCTTAATCATCACTTCCGCTAAATTGCATCTTTCTCCAGGGAACAGTATTATTCCATTTATAAAAGTCACTGGATAATCGCAGCTCCTCAGCGGCTGTAAGAATATATAAGTTTAGCAGGAGAAGGATTATATTATAACTAATAAATATTTACACTGACAGCTGAAACTGTGCGATGGAGGGTAGACCGGTTGACTGAGTGACAGCTGCCATGCTGTGACAAGTATGATAAGCCCCTCCCCTCCACCTCCTCTCTCTCCTTGGCCACGGTTATCCCCGATAATGCTTCTGCATTGAGCACGGTAAGGTCCACTGCCATGCCCCACTCTCTTATCCCCAAATCATTCACCAAGAGGCAGAAAATGCAACAGCTGTGTGATCCTACTTTTAATTGTCTGCTGGGCTACTGCAAGATGGCTAAAGAAATAGGCCTTGGCGATCAAACATTCTTAGACCAGAACACTGTCCCGAGTTTGAGGGAAAAGATTACACCCCCCCCCCCCCCCCCCCNAAAGAAATGATCGAAAATATCAGCTCCGCATAATTGCAACTCCGTTTAATTGCAACTTTTCCCGTGATCCCGATGGGTTGCAATTGAGTGGAGTTGCAATAATGCAGAGCTGATATTTTCGGTCATTTCTTGCAGGGGGGGGGGGGATAATCTTTTCCCTCAAACACGACTTTTATTTACCCCATAAGGAAGTTGTTTTACAATGCCATACAGTTTTATATATCTCATTCATAACACAGATGAACATGGAATAGTATACATCCAAAGCATCATGAGAAGTAATATTGTTGTCTTTGGACCCCTGGCCCTTCTCCCCTCTCCTCCCCCCAGCTGCTGGCACACTTGTTTGGGCAAGCAGCTAATCTTGCACCATATTGCCAGTGGAAGAATACCCAGTACCATTAACAGTAAAGTAGAGCTGTTCCATAACTTGATGCCAGTTCTAAGTAAAATGATAACTCCAGAACCATGATGTCAAGAAATTGCTAGTTCTACCCAGCTCAATTTTCTAGAACTCTATGTGTTCATGAGACTAAAATATTTTCACTATGATATAATCATCTGTAATCAACAATGATCTCACAAAGAAAGAAAGACATAACAACCATCCAAGGACATGTATGTACTTGATGTGCTATCAGGTTGTCCACCTCTCACCTAGTAGGCTAGTTGAACACTAATGATATTAAATCATTTGTCCCGCTCATATACTTAGCCAGCCCAGCTCTCCAATGTTTCATGTCATAGAACTAGTCTTGGAACTGTTTAGTTTTAAATTGATACTTTCAGATTATTTGAACACAAAATTAAGTTTTTTTGCCCAGGATACAGGCTGCCATTTTCAGGCCAGTCATCATGTGCAGCTGTATAGAAAATGACCTGTCTTCAGTGAGTTAAGTGTGGGTTTTAGAGCAATAGATCACACTAGCAATATAACAGCGAGCTGACTACATGTCAGTGTCATGTTTATAACCTGACAACTATCCAGTACAAAGTATTGTTTGCTTGAAGGAAGACTGCACCGTTCTACAGACCATATTAAATCATACGATACCCTATCATTCCAATAAAACAGTCTTTCAAGTGTCTGTCATAATGATATAACGCCTCTGCTGGCCCCAGACAACCCACAGGGTTACACATTATCCAAAGTCCGAATTGTTACAACCACTGCGCGCGTGGCGGCCATAAGCTTACATCAAATACATTCTTGCCACATCGCCAAGCTGTCTAGCCAGTGCTCTGCGGACGGGTGATAGCATGTTGGTAATGAATGTTTTAATTCCTCTGTGAACAGTAGATATGCCAAACGAAATCATGCTGAGGCAATAAAAGGCTTACACTATCAAACGTTACATTTGAATTTAGTATACCAGAACCTTAATTAAAAGCTGAATAATACATTGTCAGGTAGAGGTGTCTGTGGCTGCTAGAACATAAGTGACGTCAGGGTTTTTGCCACAGGCTTCTGCTGATCGGGGAAGGGGAATAATTATGGACGCAAGGGCAAAATTGACTCGGTGGGCACCATAGATAATTTTTAGAGAGAAAAAGTATTGAAAGACGGAAAATTATTTTTGACGTGCGTGTCCTACTTTAAAGCAGAGTGTGCAAATGACAGTGTGCACCATGAGTGACATAAAATTCAGCACCTACTTTCCAGCATTTTGTTTTGCGCACCAGAAATACTTCCCTGTGACAGACCCAAATGACGAAGGAAATGAACCTTTTGTGTGTAGAAGCTGGATTCACAGAAATATCAAATATGCTATTCTCAGCTGCTGGACCACAGCATGTCAAAAATTTTAGGAAGTTCTTAGAGATTTTCAGCCCCAAACATTTCTGTATACAGTGGAACCCGCTTAAGCGGGACACACGTGAGCAGGACACCCGCTTAAGTGAGACAAATGCCTGGGGAACGGAATTTTTGCTATATAAATCTATACATGTGAGCGGGATGGCAACCCGCTTAAGCGGGACGACTTGGAGCCAGATTTCCGTAATATACACGCTGTTTTTGACAGGAATGCTGCAAATTGTCACTATCGTACTGTGTCTTAGTGCTTGTTTATCTTTGCCCATCAGCTGAAAACCTGAGAGTACAAAGAAGCTTGTACCGACGGCCCTGATTACCCACCTTTACGTTACATGAGAAGTGATTGACACTACCTCCCCATAGCCTCCTGTCAGGAAGTTGACCCTTCGGTGCACGCATGGGCGAATGAGAGCGGACATCCTAGCCGCTGGTCATTTAACCTGCGCAAGCATTAACGGATCAAGATTAAGTAAGCCCCGCCCCCTGTCAGCCACACTTTATCCTTTCTTCAGCTTAGGCAGTGATTGACACTTACAAGCCTTACCTGCGCTATTGCACAACACTCAGCCAGGGTGTCGTTGACAAAGGCATGACCATCATTCCTGTTGCGTAAAGGCTTTTTGACACACGCCGCTCACGTCGCGCTCTGGCCAGATGTGGAGCGAGAAGTGTGACGCTTATCTTTGCTGGTGTTTACGATCATGTAAACTTGATCCCAAATTATATTATTTTTGGTCACTTGAATGGGGGGCGGCGAACATCTCGACTTCAGAGATGTTAGACCTTTCATATTCTCTCCAGTTTTATTTTAACATGTATTATTTCTTTCCCTCTGATGTAGACATGTCCTTGTCTTTAAAAGAAATTGTTTTTGAATTTTCAAAGGAGGGTGGTGAGAAGGCTTAGGTGCTTCTTTGAAGCCAACCAAAAATCCCGTTCCCCGCAAAGAACGACCACTAATATGCTCTGCAAGTCTACTGAAAATGCAGTTAGACTGCAATTAAGTATATTTTAAACAGTACAGATACAATTTAAATCTGACTCCGTTGTCACACCTCACTAGCAACAAGTAATGATATCCCTTAACTTGGATGAAACGCACAAACTAGTTAAGAAATCACTTTAAAATGGATAGTCCGCCTAAGCGGGACGCCCGCTAAAGGGAGACGATTCGTCGGGAACGGAGCCCTCCCGCTTAAGCGGGTTCCACTGTACATGTATTTTCACACACCAATAAGCCCAAGACTTACAGATTTTTGAGAATATCCCCTGTACTCCTATCAGTCTTACATGTAACAGGTAGATCCATCTTCTCCCTGCCCACAGCATGACCCAGTCCAACTATTCTGGCGCATCTCTTATCAAAGAGGAAATTTGCCTTCAAAATTGTACTTACAGCAATAAGCAGCCAGTATCAATCTGAAATTTTGATGCTTTGAAACAGTGGTTTTGGGCAACGACACTAACAGGCAAGACCATGGTTTCTTTATTATAGTGTACTAGCAGCAATACAGCAAAGAAGAATATGTCATTTGGGCTATGGTTTAAGTTATGCTGTTTGCTAAATCTTTTATTGATTTACCAGTGGCAGGGATAATGGCTTGTATACAAATGCGAAGTAGAAAGCAGATGTTCAATAAATGAAATAATCACGTGAAACAGCTGCAGTATGTCTAAAAGTTGAGATTTATTGTACTTGATACTGAACTGCTTCATCATGACAGCAGTCATCTTGAAGAATTGGGTAAGCAGCAGTGAAATCAAAATTATTTAGAGGCCTTTTATGGATTTGGTGAACTAAAAACTTTGCAATGATAAGCCTGCCAGTGTCACCATATGTTGCTTTGTAGCAGGTATCTAACAGTAGGTACAAGTTTCATGATTACCATATTGCTGACTTCATTGGGCACTCTGTCAATCACAGAAATTTAATTATAATATCATATTGTACTTCATGTAATGTGTATGTGTTTTGTTGTGATGACATTTACATCCATGTTATTTGACATGTCACCATTTTGTCTGATGCAAAGTTAGATGATGATCTTAATTTTCAAATTTATGGAAGTTACATATTTTCAAGTAATAATAATTGTTCCTGCGAAATATCCAGAGCCAAAACAAAATTTGCTTCTGATCAGTTCACTTTCTGTGAACTTCCATGCAGTTGTTTCAGATTCACTGTGAGTGTGCTCCATATTACAAATTTGTAAATTTAATTTACTGCTCATATATCAC
>JAWQUT010000095.1:1513848-1534326 GCA_033807755.1 Ellobium chinense
GGGGGGGAAGGGGGGGCGAGGATGAAAATTTAGTATAATTGTGGGATGGGGGTTGAGGCTGGTATGTTGTGTTGCCAGGTACCTGGTTGTACAAGTAACTGCATACAGGGTGTAAGTGAATAGTTTCGCACCGTGAAAGCAGTGTTTGAGCTCCACATAGGTCATTTTGAAGTCGGGTTTGCACATTTATATACTGAATGTAAATATCTTGTTAAATGCCGACTTTCAACAGTTTACAATGGTAGTACGCCAAGATTATGAACCTGTATGGTTGGTTTTTTGTTTTTTTTTTGGCTGCAGTATTAGTGTCAGTACTATTATATAGCCTGTCAATATCACAATCTAGCATACAGTTCTGTGATATACGGATGCATATTCTGCTCTTTGCTGTGCAAGCATTTCTGTTAGTGGTGTTGGCTGTCCAAGACCGAATGTATTGTCTACTATCGAGAAAAGAGGCCAGGAACCCGCCTGGTCGCTAGACATCTTAGGTTCAGGTCACAGCACCATTTTTTGTATGTGTTTGTCCAGCTAAACAGATGTGCCGGCTCCACTCACTCCGCCTCAATTTTCTTCAGGCTATAGTCTTGGTGTCCCAGGAGAACGGTATCCCCACAATGGGTGTTGCCTCCTCTTTCAGAGAGGTATAATAATCGGGGTAGATGGCTCTATTGATATGTCGACAGTGTGATAGATTGGCGTGCAGAGGAAGAGGTTGATGTCTTGATTAAACAGGAACGAGTGCAGTCTCGTGCATTGACCCACCCACCCCCTTGCATGCTCTTTTCTATCCTTTTCATCTTCGTTTGTACAAAGACTTCAGTGTTGTATCTCGTATATTAAAAAAAAAAAATCCATAAGCGCAGCTCGGAGTGGAAACTAAGCATTAAAACCGGGAAATATACAGATCAGGTGCCTTATGCACAATAATGTCGTACTTTTTGCACAGCGGTAACTACGGGAAACTTCACTGGTGTTTTGGGGTTTCACCTAGTTACCGCCGGCACGCAGGGTTGGTCGGGACGGCGTTGCACATACGATCCCGGCTGTTTACGAACGGCTACGTCAGAAGAGAAGTACTTGAAAGACAAATGCAAAGAGAAGAAAAGAAGACTGAATGTGAAGCAGACGTAGGACTTCTTCCTTCCAGTGGTGCCCTCGGCACTTGCAATCCAATCCTGTCCCATAATGGTCTACATTATGTACTTGTTTTGTCCAGCATAATGATACATTCTGTCTCGTCTGTCTCTTTATCTCCTCTCTGTCAGTCTCTCCATTTTTTTTTCCTCACACACATCCTCTCGATGCAGTCTCATTATTCTGTCACGCTTTCCATGCACCCTGACCCCTATAATTAGCATTAGCTGCACACCTCTGACCCCTAGCGGTGCTTCAACTCATGTCTCGTGCAGGGAGCTCGTCGATCAATTCCACCGCCCGTGCGCCGCAGTTTTTTGTTGTTTTTTTTCTTCCCCACTCTCGACAATTAAATGGATTTTGCTCTGATGTCGACCCACTTCCTAATACGAGATTCACTAATGTTTGCTTACTGTTAGAATTGCTGCTCGCAAATTGTCTTAAAGTGATTCTAGAATGCGACTTGATTATTATAAACCAGCAGCACCAGCAGAGTCTGAGCATTTCTTATGGTGGGCTAGAGAAATACTTGCATTTAGAGAACAGAAAACTTCTCCATGAGCTAGTCTAGGTCACTAATGAGCATGAGCGAAAAACTACCGTATGGAAGGGAATTGTTCATAAACATTTCTTAGTACATGCACTTAGTAGGGCGAAACAGCTCGAAAAATAATGCCAGTTGTGCACCTTTTGATAAAGTCATTAGATTTGCTACAGAGCAGAGGTTGACATGCGTTTAGACCCAAGTGTGATCCAGTCCCTGCAGAGTGTCAGGAAATCAGAGGGCCGAAACTCTTGTTAGACCGGGTATCTTCATCTAAAAATGTTCGGTTGCCTCGTTGTCCGAATATTAGAGTTCCATAATTAGGACATTTCAGATTAAAATTTTACCGCTGACCGCCATAGCATCTTTCCTCAAGTGTTTCTTTCGGACTCACTTATTCCTTTAACCCACTGAGCCCTGGCCCTCTGACCTAACCAGCTTCCCGTGTCTGAGTTCCTGAACTGTGCGTGGGATCCATTCCGGTTTAATGGGAATCCGAATAGAGCGTCACGGTGAAATATCCCGATTTAACCGGAATCAGTCCTTATAGAGTTAACAGTATGATTGGTGTCCTAGATCACACTAGTCTGTTGTAAATATTGTGGACTCTCATACCCCGACATGGATCTTTCACGAAATTTTTCAACAAACTTTTACCCTCCTGTATCATCAGGAAAATTTTGTGTCCTTTAGGGTTTCCGAAATCTGG
Source organism: Ellobium chinense (assembly GCA_033807755.1). Lineage (NCBI taxonomy): Eukaryota > Metazoa > Mollusca > Gastropoda > Ellobiida > Ellobiidae > Ellobium > Ellobium chinense. The sequence goes on from JAWQUT010000095.1 coordinate 1,516,239, forward strand.
ACACATTCTGAGGAATATTTAATACTGTTTCAGTTGAAGTGACACTTTATTGATGGTAATACGGAGTCATAAACATTTGTCAGACTTAGTGTACTGTACTCACCTTAGTGTGCACTGCACGAAGGCAGTTTTAACGACACTTGCATCTTCAGACCTCTGGTTTCTCTGTCAGGATCGAATACATGCAGCACTCTTCTTGTGGCCTAGTCTTTGGCTTTCTGCTATGCAAACAACACCCACCCACCCCCCCACTTCTTTCTTCTTTTTAATATTTGGTGAGCCACTAACCGTAATGAAGGTAAAGTAAACATAGATTAGAGAAAAAAAGGAACCAGGTAATTTCTGTATCAATAAACTTACTGTTAAATAAAGCTAGACAAACAGTTTGATAACACCAGAGTAGCATTCATGATGCACATAGCGCACTGGCTGCCATAGGCTGGAGATGAACATGTGGGTCAGCGTTGCCGAATAGTTACGCGTTGGAATGAAGCCTAAAGGCCGTGGGTTCGTTTCCACCATGGTCATAATATAAAGGTCGTAGGAAAGCATTTCATTGAATTTCCTTAGTTCGTGTCTGTAAACTGGGTACCTGGTTATATAGGCAATAAAGATATCGTCAGAATTTAAGTGTTCAGAATATGTAAATGGCAGCAGCACTGTATGCTCCCCAGGGTGTTGAGAAAGTCTGAGAGTGGTCTGACCTGCGGGGAAAATAATAGTGTGAAATTGCGTAAATTGACATAAGCCTGGACACGAGACTTATAAACCTCAGTATTATTATTATTATTATTATTATTATTACAGTATTATCTTTCTGCCGTTGGTTTAGGGCGACTCGCTGCCCGTGAACATCAACGTTGAATGGTCTTTGTTAATAAATTTCAGTAAATGCACCGCAAGAATTGAAATCGTATGATAGAATTGTCCTTAGCATATACATTACGGATATTGTGTTGCTTTGAAGCCGAAAATAATTGTCTAAAGCACTGTGCATAGTAATCCACAGACTCCTGGATATATAATAATATAGACTAGTAGATTTTATACCCGAGACATTTTGCAGGCTATCTTCCTAATCTCTTTTAAGTTTAATCTGGAATTCCTAGGTTGTTTCCTAGCAGTCTACGAACAGGGTCCCGTGACCTTTCGGACATTGAGGGTCACTGACGAACTGAACCAGTACCTGCAGTCTTTGCGTGTATATTGACCAACTTGACCTGTGCTGCCCCATAATGATGATTCTGAGGTCTTACCTCATTCATCCTCTTATCTCCCTTCGTTGTTGTCGCCCTTGACTTGATAATCGCAGCTCTGACATGGTGTGATTTGTAGCTCTCAGCCTAATTGGGTTTGCCCTTTGCTGGTGGTATTGATACTTAACCACACTACACTACTTGGAGAGCGCCGAAAGGGTGTGTGGAAGTTCGAAAGGGATGAAGGTGGAAACTGAGCAAGCACATCCTGCCATCGTGAGATAGTCTACAAGGAAGATCAGTGGATACAATTTGTGCAGTAGTTTGTCATGTTTCAAATTACGCGTATGCTTGCGTTGCACAGCTTGGAATGATAGGTGCCTGCGTATTATAGAAGAGAGAGAGAGAGAGAGGAAGAGAGAAGGGTGAGAAAGAAAGAGAGGAGAGAGAGAGAGAGAGAGAGAGAGAGAGAGAAACTGCACGGCTGAATGCAGGTCATTGATATAAGAGGACTATGCGGTTTTTTTCCTTGCTCAGGAGCAGGAAAAAAAAAATTGAGACTAGTATGGATTTGAGACAGAGAGAGTACAGGGGCTTTTGGGTATATGGGTATACCACAGACAGGCGGTAGCCTTAAAAAAAACAACAACAAATAACAAGCTGAAGATTTTCGGGAGATATATTTCCCACAACAACAGGGGAAGTTGATAAAAAAATGTAAGCTCTTGTTGAAAATGTATCTATATATTATGTGAAAAGATTCATCTGAATGTCCCGTTCATTTAATACTGGTGTTGAGAGTTTCATCATTACGAGTGATATTATCTTCATCATTTTGTAGACCAAATGTACAAAACAGTTATATTGGCTGGAAAAGCAGCATAAACCCTTTTGTCGGGGGACGTTAGCCTTGCTTCCAAGCTGTTCTCGGGACGGGCGTGTTGTTGTGGGGTCCCCGGGGTCATGTAAGGCTGTCTTCAGGCTGGTCATTGAGGCGTGCACCGGGCACATGTCAGCTATTAGTGCCATCAAACTGGACTGCAATATTTTTCCCTCTACCCCCCGCCCAAACCCCCGCCCTTCCGACTACTACTACACTCACGCACCATCCTGCCCCTCCCTTTCCCCAAAGTCCAGTTTGATATGCACCCAGGCTCCTCCACAGATGATCCTTTCGTGTTTGGTTAATATACAATGGAACTCGGAAATAACGGGATGGTCGGCATGTTTAGAATTGTGCTATTAATACGGTCCCCCGTTATTCCAGAACTGAGGTATGGAAGCAAAAGAAATGAAGAGAACAATATGTTCTCCTGGCGACTGTACATGCCGACCTGGCGTTGGTCGTGCTACATGTAATCAGTGCTGATGTAACGTGCGATAGAGATGACTCAGATAGCCCGTATCGCGCGAGATGAATTAGATCCACGTCTCGGCTGTCAAACCACCCAATTCATGAAGAAAACTTGTTGGAGGGTGAGGCATATATTATGTGGTTAATTGCCAGATTTTTTCACCTGCCACTCCTCCCGTTGTGAAAATGTTAACAATTTTTCATTTTTTACACGAAGGTTTTGATAGTAACAGAGAAGCGGGAGGAACAGGGATTGAGATGATGCCCGATACAACCGGGTTCCCATGATAACCGTTATGAATGGATTCCACTGTAATAAGACGTCAGAGCTACGAACAACCGCATGACCTCAAATATTCCATATACATACATGTTCCTGCTGGGCTGGTGGTGTGGTCCTGAGTCCCTTTATTTTTTATATTAAGATAAGATAAGATATGATATGTTTATTCATCCACAGGGGAAATTTTACAGTGATTACAATGGATATGTTTACAGAAATACAGAAGAAAAATACTCATGTGTGACTGTGTGCAGATACTCCCATGTATACACTGACTTGCACACAATGTCTTTTTCTTTCTCTCTCTCTCACCCACTCCACCCACNATTTCAGATTAGTCTCCTGAAATTCGACGTGAATTCATGCTGTAGACGTCAAACAATGCATTTTTTTTTTTTAATATGCATCTTGACCATGTTCCCTTTGTAACATTCTTTCTCTGCCGGTACCTGTGCTAGGCTTAAAGAGAAACATTCTTGGAAGTCCGAGGCTGGGGTGAGGACATATTGTGAAAGCAACACAAAGCAGAGACTTGAAACACATACAATGGGTATTAAAATCAGACATTACTACTGGAATACCATTTTGTCGGTTTTTTTTTTTTTTTTAGCTCGGAGGGATGAAGGTGGGAAAGTAGCCAATTATACTGTGACAGATTGGGGCACTGGGAAAGCATATCCAGCTGTAGATGCACGCGACCGATTCATGGTCATCGTCACCATTGCCGAAATAGCGAATATGAAATTCATGAGATCAGGTTCCGTTGATGCAAGGCCAAAAGTACCGACACAAACAATAAGTCGACGGTAGATGCTACACAGAGATGGACAGGCTCAGCTCTCTGTTTTGATGACATAATTATATCTTATTCTTAATCCTAATTTCAGTCTTGAATGTGTCTGTCATCACTATAAACACCTCCCCTCCACCTCTTTCATTTACACACTTACATGTATTATTCATTATCTTACATGTACTTTTTCACCCTTAGCTATGATTCTGTTAAGACTGTTGCTAGTCAGCGTTTTCCTAGGTGTAGCAATTAGAAATTAGCAGAGCTCACTCACTATCTACTTCTTGGTTCTGTCATTCAGAGATACTGTGCGGGCTTTTCGTCACCTGCTTAGGTTTCATGCCATACTGTCACAGTTCAGTGGAGCTTCGATATCAAGTACTCATGTAATTAATATACACGTCAAATTTCACATGCTTGTACTCGGTATGATCTGATCACTTCATTAACTTGATGGACTTATATTACACCTTAGTAAACCAGTTTCCCTACGGAGTCAAAAGTTTTATACTTTTTCCATGCACCCAGGACATGTCTATGCTAGAGTTTTCACTGTTTTGCAAGTTTGTTTGGTTTTTTTTTTAATATCAGGTTTCTGCCTCTTCTGGACAATTTTCAGCGAGTGGTTTTTTTTTCACCAGTTTCCACCCTTTTTCTTTCAGTCTATCTTTGTCTCTTCTCTCACTTGCTCCAATCCCCATTTCTGCGCACATATTCAGTATGGGCCCACACTCCCGTCTCCATAATCATTCCCTCTGACAAACCTTCAACCTATAGATCAGTCACTCAGAACTTGAATTTCTCTCACTCGTCAGTTTATCTCTCAAGACTCGCGGCCACCCGAGCGTTAAGGTCAGCGATCATCTTAAGAGGTAGAACTTGAGACAGGAGGCAACAAAAACACAAAATAATAACCCTCCAATAGTATTCCTCATTTCCCCCCCCCCCCCCCCTCCCGCGCTCCNTCCCCCATCTCTTTTTTTGTTCACTTTCACCAAAAACCTTTCTCGGGACACCTGGAAATCGGCAGTATTCCATTATTTTTGTTCTGGATAGCGTAGAAAATGAATTAGACTTGTCACGCTCTTGTGAGTGTGTGTATTTTTGATAATTGATAATTCTCCCCGTTCTCATGTCAACATTTGTTAGCTGGTCAGTCAGCGAATGGGCTTCACGCCACTGGCTTTGTGCTGGGCGCCAAGCATTTCAAACTTTTACATATTTCTTTCTTCCATGTAGTCTCTATTACTACTGTTGTGGGCGTTGTATTGTTGTCTCCATTAACACTGTTAGTGTGGTTGGTGGTGGTGATGACGTATTGTAGTGATCATCATTACCATTGTTGTTGCATATATTCTACTGTTAATGTTGTTTGTTGATGCTGTTTTTGGTACTAATTCAGAGTTGTTTATGTTCAAGTTTGAATTTCTAACATACTGTTTTGGCAGAGGTTGACGTGCACAGACATGTGTGACATACTAGATATAAAATTCACAAAATCTGATTCTAATTTGTTATGTGCATTATGATCATAACACTAGGAAATAACATGTGTGCATTCCTGCCTCGGTGATAGCGGTCCGTAAGAGATCCAAACTTGAAAATAAAATCTCTCTAATATCATTGTTACAATCATCATCATCATCATCATTGCCACTGTTGCTGTAGCATCACTCTATGGTTGGCTTCTTTGTTACTGCCTTTGCTGCTGCTGCTACCATTATTGTTGTTGATGGTGATGATATAGCATTGTTGTTGCTGCTATCACTATTGTTGTTATTGTTGTTGTTGTTGTTGGTAGTAGTAACTTTGTTACTGTTGCTATTGGTATTGCTGTTGTTGTTTTTTATGATGGTGGCGGTGATGGAAGAATTATTGCTGCTGCTACAAGTGCTATCATTGTTGTTGTTAGTGGTGGTAGCATTGTTGTGGTCACCATCATCATAATTGTTGTTTTTCATGCGTTGTTGTTGTTTGTATCCCTGGCAGGGTCAATATTGTCATCAATATATTGGGGTTTTTTTTACCTGCTGTTGTTTCACTTGTGATCATCTTTCCTATACAATACGTTTTTACATGGGCTGTCTTAATGCCTGCTTTATTTATCTCTAGGTGCTATTTTCTGCCTTTGTTCTTTTACACTGTTTTTCTTGCTCTTCTTGGTTTTGTTTGTGATGATATTGTGCCATCTCAAGTGACAGCCTTATTTTAGTTATTTCACCACAAATAACTTTGATTAAATTGAAGTATATATTTTTTTTTTGGGTTGGCGCTATTTTAGGGAAGCTTAATAATGCAGAAATCAAATGTAAACACTTTGCTTTGAACTGTTCTGCCTGTTTGTCATCTATTTGGATTGATACGAAAGGGGTGCATTTCAACCTAAACTAAGCAAATGAGAACTTTCTCTCTCTCTCTTTCTCTCCCCCCTCTCCCTCCCTCTCTCTCTTTCTCTCTCTCTCTCTCCCCCCCCNCTCTCTCTCTCTCTCATATCTCGCTCTTTCTCTCTCTGAAAATTATTGAGCTCTACTGAGACATGTTGCGTTGAGTAATATGTTGCTGTTATTGTTACTGTTGTCTCTGTTTTTGTAGTCATTGATACTATTTGTTGTTGCGGGTGTTGGTACAGTGTCTGGGCCAGTTATGACAGAAGTCAGGGTGGCATGACATGAAATTGTGGGCTGATTCTCTCAGTTTCCCTCTCTCTATCATTCTGCTCTCCGTCACACCCCCCTCACTGCATTGCACCATTATAACATCAGTCTTCGCATAGGACCGGCCAGTCTTCGCATAGGACCGGCCAGTCTTTGCATAGGACCGGCCAAATATAGTCAGCTTGGCTGGTTGTATGTGAAGACCATCAATATTCAGAAATATTATTTCATATTGGTGTCATGTAATATCTTCATTGTTGTTTCCAATTTCTCAGATAATTGAAGTCAACAGTATGAACAAAGTCAAGTTAAAATACTGGTGAGTTCACAGTTCATGTATGTGCTAAATAGCTAAATGCGTAGTATGATGTGGATTAATTGACCTTTATTGTGTGACCCAGGGTATTAAATAAAATCATTAAAATAAGGAGTGAGAGAAAAAGCAAGGAAAGAAAACAAGAAGAAATGAAGAAAGAAAAGTTATCAAAGAAACAGAGAAATTATTGATTTCTCTGTAAGCAATCATATCACTGCCCGGAAATAATACTGTTGTAAGTCCTTAAAGTGATTTCTGGACTTAATGATAATATTAATCCCGAGTGGCAATATAATGCAATAACATAGTTTAAAAATAGTGTTAATTTGAGATAAATCTGAAGATGTTTTTGATTATGGGCTACCTATAGTAATATTACAGGGATTAGTGCAGTGTTCCTTGCTTAAAATATGGGGTTGAGATGGTAACAAAGTACCATTCATCTGTTCATTGTTGGTGTTGCTATCCCTCAAGCCATGATCATTGGCCCTGTTTAGCATTTGTAAATGAATGTTTATGTTTTGTGGAGTTGTGATATGGAGATACAGACTTCATAGGTGGTGGCATTGAGTGGCAAGTAATACCAACTTCATGGAATCTAAAGGTGGGCAGCACCCTAAGATAAAAAAGTGTTAGAAATCTTTGTACATGACTTTAGACCCTTAGAGATCAGAATGTAAACATTAAGTGTCCTATGTACATTGTAAAGCAATAATGTTGTGAAACTATTAATCATGTTTTTCAAATCTAACATTCTTATGTCTGTTTCAGTGGCGTTCCATTCAACACACCTCAGGTGCGGCCAACTATAGAGCAGATCGACCAGTCATTTGGTGCCACACACCCAGGGGGTAAGGAAATAATGTATTCATATACACAGTGAGAAGGGGGAGATAGGTTGGGATAGGAGCAGTATGCCACATTCTCTCTCTTTCCATAAACTATAAGATTTGACTGCTTGCTGAGATTCATGTAATTTCATTACTCTTTACATGGTGACATCCACTGTACTCATATGACGAATGGTTCCACTTTGATTCCAGATTTATTTTACAAAATCAGAAAAGGACAAATAATAATCTATGGCAATTTTTGCAAGTTTTTGACATATCATATCACAGTCTATCCAGTAGGAGGACTTTAGATTGTGCCGTAAAAGATCTTCATCATGCCAAATTAATTATTGCTCAGTTAAGAATATGGAACCTTTAACATTAAAAAAAAAAAAAACTGGGCCGGAGGAAATAAGAAGTGTTAACTGACTGACAACCTGTGCAGATATAGAACTTAATCAGGAAACCATCACATATCTCAGTCTTAAAGAAAACACCAAAGTATGACACACACTGAATACAGAAATTTTACTGTGAATGAGGGAAAAAAAGAAAGAAAACGTAAGTGTAAGGAATCAAGATACATGCAATTATTTTAAGAAAGCATTCCACTTCCATCATGCTTCGCGACTAGTGTAAAGTGACGGATCAGGGGAAGCAACAGTGAAATTAGTGGACAAACAAGCAAAGTGTTATTTCCCTTCAAGTTCAACATAGCCACAAGCAGGATTTTCTCTCAGTGAAATTTACTGACCCTGAAGCCCTAGTGTGCTGGCTTCACAAGGTTGTTGACAGAACATCCACAGATGTAGTTGTTTTGTTTTATTTGTATCTTGTATAAATTCCCCAACCTTTCTTACTGTGAAGACACTCATAAGATAAGGAAAAAAGAGGAGAAGACGAGAAGAGAAATATAATCCTTTATTCATCCTAATAAAAAGAGTGTTTTCCACAGTTGATGTACAGTGTATCATCATACAATACATAAAATAATTTACTAACATACAGCTAATTTCATTATTTTTACAAGTCAATACTTAATTCAAGTATAACGCAACTTACTTATTATTAACTAACAGTGACTGCATAAGCAGCTGTTTTATAAGGATTATTCATGCAGATCAGGATCAGACACACATCTTGGCCTTCAAATTATATATCACTGGAATATGATATGAATAGGTTCTATCACATGATGTGTTTTTAAGGTACATATCATCCCAGGTATGGCATAAGGGTGTAAATGCTAGCCATCTCTGTGCTAATACCACGAACGTTAGTCTCACCTCAGGCATAGACGGTCGTTGCATTCTCTTTAATGATTCGGACGAGTGACTGTCTGTATCTGGGATGAGCTTCACAGCTATGTTAAAACATAGAGGTGCATGATGCTTATACACAGGAATTGTTACTATTTCATTTCACTGATGTTTCAGCAGTGGTAAATAGTGGGTTTGACCAAGATATGCCTGTAGTAGTATATAAGGTAACAGTGCAGTAATGTCTATGTTTTTGTTTTCTCTTCAGTGTACATCGCAGAAAAGCAGCTATTTGTCTTGAATTTCCGAGGTCTTTCATTTGATTTTCAGATCAATTCCACATATGAGGTGAGGATATTGTCTGTACTAGTCATTTGTGAAATTATTAGAGTAAATCAGAGAAATTATGATTGTGATGTCTATGGCAGACAAAAACTAGGGCTGGTAGGGCCACCAGCTTTTGACCAAAGAAGGAACATACAAATTTGGGACTAAAAAAAAAAGAGGGGAAGGAAGGAAAGAAGCAAGGAAACAAAGAAATAATGATTTAATTACATTTGGGTGACAGCAATATTAAAATTCTTGAGCCTGGTCTAACAGCTCAGCAGAATCTACAATTTTTTGCAGTCTTATTGTTCATATTAAGAAGCAAATATCCGTAACTGGGGATTTGAGCTATGGTGGTGGGGCTGGGGAAATGGGGAAAGGGTGAGAATTCAGAAAACAGATGGAAATCAGCTGGAGATTCTCCCTCTCTTCTATAGATATTTCATCTCTTACTGCCTTTCTTTTCATTTAGTGGTTCCAAGTGAGTGTCCTGGGAAGCTGTGCTTCATTGTGTGCTCAAATTTTGAAATATGATCAACGTGATTCAGTAGTATCAAGATTTTGGGACTCAACACCAACATTGTGCTTATGGTACAAAGCATTTAGGTAGCAAAGCGTTAGCTTGTCAAATATTTTTGCTTCATGTCAAAGTGTCTCCCATATGGAAAAGCCTTTTTTTTCATTACAGAATATTGCTCTGGAATAATGTTGACATGTTTGATTCCACCTCAGTTTGACAGTATCTGAATTTAAGAGGGATGATAAAATTTTCATATTTGTATTTGTAACTTTCTTCTTTTCTCTGCCAGCCCAAGTACGCCCATGGCTTGGGCTCACTCCAGTTTCCTAATGGCATGTCACCAGTGGTATCCCGGATGTGTATTTATGCTGGGAACAGTCTAGCTGAGGCCAAGTAAGACAGGATTGAGGGGGGTGGGAGACTAAGCTGGAGTTGAGTCAGTTCCACTTAATGGCAGCCTCATGGGAGCAATGACAAAGTCTTCATTAAATAGAATTTCTGTTATCAAGTGAATTAAAAATCACAGCAAATTAGTGTATTTTACCTGAAAAATGATATAGTTAAGTGGAAGTTGCAATTAGGTGGATTGCCATCAAGTGAAGTTGATTATAGAGGTATAGGAAGCTTGGGGTATCGCAGCTTAAGAAGAGTTGATTTTTTTAGTTTTATCGTTCCTCTGATCCTATGAAAATGTTGAACAAAGGAAAAATGTGCACATCCAGATCTAAGATTTACCACTGTCATGAAAAGACCTATTTAGTATGCAAATCTTGGATTTAAAGAGGGTGGTTGATTTATCAGAAACCTTCCACCAAGTGTTAGACTGATCTTCCTTTCAACAGACATGATACTGTTGTATGACAGGTTGGGCAGCAGTGAACTGAAGAGATCTAGTTACAGCTAGTGTGACTCCTGTGAATTTTTCTGTCATTGTATATCTCAGTTGGGGCTACACATGTTGTGGCAGTGCCCTCTTACAAATACATGTGATCACTTTATATCAGGAGAATAAAAGGAATTTTCCACATTGTCAGAAAATTCCAAGAGATTTTAAAAACCATTTGTTTATTTCCAAAGATATCTCTCTTTGTTAATCATATATGGGGGGAAGTTCCAAATTGTGAACATTTGGCCGTAATGGATAACTGTTGATTTGGTTTAACAAGGTTTATGGATGGTGATATGCTTTATGTGGTCACTTGGCCTGAAGTAAACATTGTGCATGTCTTTACTGAGAAATACATGATCAAATTTTGGAAGAATTATTTTTACAGTGCTGCCTTCTTGTAGACTCATCCAGATTATCTATCCTTATCCCGTCTCAAACAGGGCCCCAACACTCCCTGTGACTTGTTTCTATGGCAACTGTTTTCTGGAAGGCTTGGAGGTGTTGAGAGATAACAATGTGACGTCGGGACTCAAGTTCTTGTTGGTCACAGAAGGCGAGTACTTCTCATTGGAATTAAGAAACAGCAGTTGTAAGGAAATTTTGTGAGCGTTCACTTCGGACCAATGAAATCCTTGATTTAGATGTCAATTCCAAAAGTTCTTCACCACCCTTGAACTTGCACAGGTAGTGTCATAGCAAAAATTGATGATACACAGCTTTGATTTCACATTATTGATTTAAAATTCTTACATTTTGCACCCAAAGGAAGACTGATGGGAAAATGATACTGATTGAAGTTCTCAAGTAGCTTGATGGTTTCTTAGATGGGGTAACATGGAAGTAGGGGCTTGTTAATCTATTTCAAAATGTAAAGATAGTTAGGTCTGAAGCTTTTAGATTAGGTTTTTGGAGTGGATGGTTTATGTCTTGTTAGGCTTTTGGAGTGAGTGGTTTATGTCTTGTTAGGCTTTTGGAGTGGGTGGTTTATGTCTTTCAGCGAAAGACCCTTACTTCCCTATCTTTACTTGACTTCTTTGTAAATGAAACCCTGGCTTAGAGCAACAACAGTTGTTCTGTGATGACTGATTTTCGGTTGATTTGCAGTACTTTATAGTTATATATATGACATCGACATTTATGCATGTGATATGAATAAGATATATATCACTCTCTTCCATTGTAAATCAAGTTCCCAGTGGGTTCAGTAAAGGTCTGTTTTTCATTTTCGTTTCTCATTTTATACTAACAACAGGACTTTTACCTGTATCCCACTGATTCATTTGAAAATTATAATGGTTGTATTTGATATACAAGACTTCTCTCCACCATTTTTTTTTCCTGAAAATAAGTTGTTGAATATTGCTCATTGGATTCATGTCCGACTTGGTCAGCTTTATTCTGGAAAAAATTGCTGCTTGACAGGCTTGCAAGTGAATAATATTATCATGTGTACCTCTTGTTGCAGGTAATGTACAGGGTAAACTGATAGATCCACGCAAGAGGTCGGTGGAGAGGATTGTCAGATTTGGAGATTCTGTGCAGGTAATTGCTTTCATCCTCCTCCTTGCCCCCCTTCAGCACATCCTTGCTTGTTTCATACCCATGACTTTCTGCCATTTCTGTTGTTTTCTGCAGGGATGTCTTGTGTCATATTATGTTGAGCACCCATACATATTCTGAGCAGTAGCAGGCTCAAAGGACTTGAGTAGTTTAAGCATGCAACAGATACTTGGTTCCATTTAATCCCAACTTTTAGGAATCGTAGAAAGGTTCCAGTTAAGCAGGACTGTTTGTGTTTTTTAATGAAAACTGAAATATTCTGTATGCAGAAGAACATTATGATAAAAGAATAATATCTACCAGAGTGCTGTTATGTAGAGGCCACTGTATGTTTACATTTTGTGCAGTTTATTTCACTGTACTAGAAATACAAAATTTGATCTTGCAAAAACTAATATCTCTCAACTCTTGTGGAGGTTTGTTTCTTAGCAGCTGCATTGTTGTTGTCATACTAAAGAGAATATGTGACTGAGAACAGACATTATTTTTATACCAAATTTTTGCATTTGTTTTACACCTCCAGGATGTTGTGAGTGCCTTAGGCTGCCCCAGCCGCAAGTTCTACAAGTCAGAAGACAAGATGAAGATCCATCTCCCTGATGCGCACAAGCATGTCCGCTCTCGCACGGCCGACTATTTTTTCAACTACTTTACCATGGGGGTGGTGAGTACATACTTACATCTTCAGTCTACTTTATCATCATTATTTGTATTCATATAGTGATCTGCACAGTAGTTGATTGCGACACAAATTATGTAGTTATAACTCATATAGCAATCTAGGGTTTGGGAGAATTTGTGTTCCAGAGTCCTAGCATTTTGATGTTTTAGTTTAGACAATCCTGAAGCTAAGAAATATCATGTAGCTAGTCCATAGTATGCTACATTTGTTCAAAAGGGAATTGGATATAATGTCCCATCATTGAGAGGAAGCTCCATGTTGATATTTTTCAAAATATTGCATTTATTGATAATATTTGCCTAGAAATTTGGATATTTTCATTGTGCCCAATATCATCCATAAATACCTTGTAGATTGACAAAATGATTATCATGTCAATTTTTCACCATTACATTTTTTTTTTAAATCTCAGGACATCTTGTTTGATGCCGTAACTCACAGGGTGAAAAAGTTTGTCCTGCACACCAACTACCCTGGAGATTACAACTTTAATATGTGAGTACACAGGGGTTGAGGGAATGGTTATTTTGGCAAAGATGAGCCCTGTTGTATTCAACAGCAAATTCTCAGTTTGATTAGCTGTGGGCAGTGTATGACTGGGTTGGTTTATCTAACCTAATGACAACACCAGCATTGTCAACTGCTTCCATGTGAGTATGTATGTAGTATGTACATGTTGTAGTCTTGTTAAGCATTAAGAATTCACGCAATTATGATTCAATACTGCAGAAATTATTATTGCGTAATTATATTTATTAGTATTTTTATTCTGTAACTGTCCCTCTGTTATGCAGCTGTGACATCTCAGATTCTGGAAATATGTATGAATTAGAGGATTTGTCATTTGGGTGTTGCAGGTATGCTGCTGTATCAAAACAGAAAGAGATCTAATGTCAAGAAGAAAGAGGAACCATATTTTCAAAATTTAGATTTATTTTTGTTTCATTGCAGTTACTGTCGGTGTGAGTTCAAAATTCCCATCACCATAGAACCGTCCAAAAGTCACCAAGCCCAGACCATTGAGGTAGATGATGATCTCCTGGTGGTCACAGCATACTCAAAGGTAGGCTGTTCATGGACTTCACTGCTTATTCTGTTGCCAGTATTTGGTTTGAAACAAAGTTCTTACAGTTTTATTGAAGTGAACCATAGTGGTTCACAAAGGATGTCCGGGTGCTGAACGCCTGGCTGTCTACTCATATGATAGTCTCTAAGTATTGTTTACTGTGGTTTATCCAGATCTGCCAACTGTCCCGATAAAATTTGAAGTGTCCCATTTTCACAATTTGCCCCAGACAGGTAAAACTGGCACTGGATTGTGTTTTTATTTATCCATTCCAATAGCTTTTTTCCTCCCTGCAGTCGGCCAATATTTAGAAAAGCTGACTTTGCATGCAATATGTGTCCAGTAAGTTGTCCAGTAGGTTTCTTCCCATATACCGATGGATTTTGAATGCCTGTAGTAGATAAGTGGGAAAACGTGTGCAGAGTGATGGATAAATTTCTGAAGTTAAGGAGGGACAGTGCCTTGCCTCCAAAGAAAAGAAGGCATGTGTGGACATATCAGAAATGGGACACAGAAGAGTTTCCTTTGATCAAAGCAAGTTAATGAGGAGATATCTTTGTTTTTTGCAAGACGTATCAGACAGACTTAGCCATTGCAAGTGGTGGTTAAGATGACTTGATGAAACATGTGAAACAAGGAAAGCATATTCGAGTTTCTCAGGATTTAAAGATTGGTGTTATAAAATATGAATTTTTAACATGAGAGTATTTGAGTAACAGTTTCTGCCTTTCATTCCTCTGTGATAGTGGGATGAAGTTCAAAGTGTCCTGATGACCCCCAAGCACCGACCAGTTATACTCAACAGATCAGCATCCACCAATACCAGCAACCCATTTGGATCCACGTTCTGTTATGGATTTCAGGACATGATATTTGAGGTACCTTCACAAGAAAGCTTCTTCTTTCATTGCTTCCTCAACCTTATTATTCATTAGTCCTGCTTGAAGAAATTGTAGATTCATTGGGCTATGTCCTATGACCCCCCACTCCCCATCCCTAGAGTTACTGATGCTTTTTATGGTTGTGGCAGTTTTCATGTTTAATAATCAAACAGACACTGCAAATATGGGAACAATCAAATCATATTTTCACATGACTTGATAGGAGATGATCAAGTTACAACATGCAATTATATAATTATGTGCTTTTTTATATGGGGAATAGGCAGATTCCATGGTGTTTTGAATGAAATGTTCAGTGGTTAGCCTATCATAAAGTGTGCCTTTCCAACCCATTTAAATATCTTTAAAGGAGCTGCATATTTAATTACTGTCTTCGTTGTGCTTGTGAATTTTCAGGTAATGCCAAATCAGCATATAGCATCAGTCACTTTATATCGCTCTTCAACCTCCCGGGACTCGGTGGTGACCTCTTGACCTCTCCGGCCATGGCTCACCTCCTCCCTCTTCTCCTTCAGCAGTGCGTTCCAGTCGTGTTCAGATCCGATCAATCCGAGGTCCTTGGTGGCCAGCTGCAGAGCCCAGAGGAAACCCAACCTGTCAAACATTGTTTCGGGTAAAAGAAAAGCAAAACCAGGGAAAAGAATCATCATGTTACAGATGCTGGCATCATTGAGCCGAACAAAAAACAAAAACATATATCAGCAACCTATGAGGACTTCTCATGGAGAGCACAAAACAAGCCTGAGTGATATTTCTCTCCAAGATGCTGTGTTATCCAGTGTGTACACAACTGAACTAACTCTTGAGTATTCTACAGTGTATCTGGCTTAAAGTGTTACATGGAAGGGATGCTGCTGGTCAGAGAATATTTAAAAGATTTATGAATAATGTGGGGAAAACTTCTCATTCAGAAATAGTTTGGGGGTTTTCTGATGAGTTTTTGGTCATACAAGTGCTAACTTTGAACATGGAAGTGAATAACACTACATAACATTACTGTGTCTACAAACATTGTCTACATGTTTTGGTGTCTTGAGCATCTGCAGAGCAGTATGCAGATACTGATTCTGTGGATTCAATAGTTTCAAGACTGTTCCAGTTGCCCATGAGTTTCCAACATGTATTATGGTTTCCATGCAAGGCAGTTCTCCTCTTTTCCAATAGCTTTCTAATGGCTTTCTTTGAAACTGTCTTAATTTTGTTGATGTATTTGCCTCGTGACAAATGCTCATACCATCCTGCAAAATGCAACACGTGCTCACTTTAAGTTTACATACATGTATCATGTCATTGTTTGATCAAACACTTCAGTTATGAGGTTTTATCAAAAGCTGAGTCAGAGAAATATTATGGAATATTTTATTCATTCTGATTTTGGCATAAAGGCGCAAATAAGATAAACTTTGTCTGATTCATTTAGTCTTAGCACACTAAAAAGTGACTAGAATACAAAACTTCAAAGTTATATGAGTGTTTTTTGTAGAGCACATGGCATTGAGTCATGACAGGAGATCAGCTATGTCATCATGTTTTGAATGAACTGACACAGGATTTGGCAAAGCCTCTTAATCCCTCAACAGAATAATAGATCAAAATATAAACTGGTTGTTTCTTGTAAAATATAATGGTTCAGAAGATAATCTTTCAACTGAAATTGCAGGCTAATCATCATTAGCTGTTCCAGCATTGAAATCAGCAGTCAGTTGTCAAGGAATCATTACTCTGTTGTAAGATTTTTGCAGAATAATACCAACTCAAATTAGCAACAAGATGAAAATCCCTATTAAAGCTATTGGCTGTCCTTACCTGACCTATCCTTATACCTTTCAATGGTTATCATTACAACATATGCATACTAGTTGCTCATGTTTGGTTGCTCCCATTTGTGCCATCATGTTGAAGTGACTCTGGGTGCAAGCAGGAATGCTCACATTGATAACTGCTATTATCATGATCATTACCAGTATATCCAACCCCCTCTCCCCATTCCTATTATAACCACCTACCACCTATCCTTGCCACCCAGACCTGACACAGGCAAACCAGTATTGGATGTCACAGGACTCTGAAAGGGAAATCCATTTAAATTCAAAACAAATTTTATGGGTCCTGAGAATTCTGGAGTTGACTACATTCAAGGCCTAATGCAAAATTAATTTTTCAGGTCCACAACCTGCACATTTTGAACTGTATGAATACTGCACCAGTACCAGGAAGTTTATTTCCACAGTAAAATTATCATCCTTAAGCATGATATTTGATTTCTGTAATTTGGAAATGGCCCTACTATATTTCTTGAAGTCAGATTCTCAGCGTTAAGACCCAGCCTTGAGTTTGTGATGAGCAAAGGCAGAAAATTTGCCTGTCGAACTTGTAGCTTACTTACTAAATGACTTTCCATAGTGGTTTGTCTGTGGATGGTCCAACTTTATTATTATCTTGTTTTGATGAATAAACTGCTATGGTTGTGTGTGAGATGAACAAAGTGATATATATTACGAAGAATATATCATCAGCATCCAGGAAGACTGTTGTATGTGATATGTAGTGACCACAGTCTTATTAGATGGTCGTGATATTTTGGCTTGTTAGGATGAAATGTGTAATTAGATATTGTTTGAAACTGATGTGATTGGTCTGCTTGCTTGTTTCTCACTTCCTCATGTCACAGAAAAAATTGTTTTGGCCTTGCTTTTGTGGGACAGAAACTTTTCAGAGTCATCCATCCTGATTTCAGTAACAATGTAGGAACTTTAGGATCCAGCAGCTTGGAATTGTGCGGTCTGCAGATATTGTTTAAAGTAGCAGATGTCATTTGCAGTATCAAAGCAGTATTTCTACAACGTTGTCTAATTGCACATAAGGTATAATTCTGATGACACAAAATTGAAGGGACCGGCCAAATTGTCTTGAGTTAAACAAGTATTACCCACTTACAGTAGTACAGTATAAGGGAAAGCAACCAAAGAAATGTCAGACAGCATTGTTTCTAGGTGATGACTTTGAATATAGTATTGTCAGGTATCAGTATATTTGTCATCACTTTTGATTGATGCAGGGTTTGCCACAAACATGACCTAATTGCTACAGCAGGGGCTCATTTTTTTTCCTCTCTTGCTGGCACTTCATTTATTGTGGTTTCCTGAATCTTGTTATTGGGTGACTCATGAAGTTTTGCTAAGAATAAAAGAGGACCTTTGGACAGATATTTCATGTTAGATTACCTGAGTTTTGAGGTAAAGCTCTGGCATGTTGGATGAGTTCTACTGTATATTTTGTCAGTTCTTTGGTGTCTCTTGGCTGCTGAATTCTGAAGAGATGGCCCATCACTTTATTTTGAAAAGCGGTGGAGTGCAAAAACAGCTGGAGCTTCCCAAATAATTTTGATAATTTTGATCACCAATCTTCAGTGGACAGAATTAATTATTCTAACATTTTTTTTTCAGGGGGGGGG
>JAWQUT010000095.1:1534337-1574337 GCA_033807755.1 Ellobium chinense
GGGTGAGGGTGGATTTAAGATTCATTTAGTGAACTGGGAGTGAAATAAAGCAAGTAAGAGGAAGAACAGTCTAAGAGAATAAAGTGTTTTTCATTGCGCTATGCATGGAAATTTAACGTCACATTCGGTCTGACATATATTTTTGTATTTTTAATAACCAGCTTTGATTCTACTTGATAATTTATATTATTCATTTTCATCTGATTCCCTGTTCAGGGTTGTCGTAACATCGCTGTAGAGTCATTCAGAATTCCATATCTTAGTGTCTGTCGTTGGATGAACTGTCACTTTTTCATCTATGTTAGCTGTGGAAGATTGGGAACTTTGGGGATATTATTTATTTGTGATGTCACGTAAGGTCACATTTCACACAAATGAGGTTTGGAGAAAAATAGGAACATTTGCAGCCTTTTAATTGGCCGGAAGAGATTCACTTGTTACATGCTTTTAAATTTTGGAGCGTGCACATAAATTCAGATAATGTCAGAACCAGCCCAAAATTGTGAACAAAATGCTACAAGTACTTGCACTTGATCTCACATGTGGAATATAATGCTATTCATCGAAGGAGACAAAACTAAAATTCGTTTCCAAAACTTTCATGTATCAGCTGTTGATGATTGTGTTTCGTGTTACTATCCAACATTAAAGATAAGCTCGCTTGTAATTCTGCAGCAATGTGATTGTATAGTGAGGATATATAGGAAATGAGCTGACTGAACATTTAGTTTACATTTCCCAGATGAACAAAAAAAAAAAAATCAGCACATGCCAGATTTATTTGTGTTTGAGCTTTTTGAAAGGCAAGTACCTCTAATCATCCCCGTCTCCCCCACATCCTTCTGATGGCCATTTGTGTGCAGAAAAGTTTGTTTAATTAAGCAGAACAATTTAAGCACATTTCCTGATTTCATGGTGAGCAAATCATGTAACTGGCTTTCATTCTCAGGTTCCTTTCTTCTTACGGTCTAGCACAAATGTATTCTGAAACCAAGCTTTTCTTTATTTGACCACAATATGCAGTCTGTGGGCCTTTTTATTCACAGCATTGACATATCTTCAATATTTTTTGCTCAGGACATTGTCACTTATGTGTTAACAATAAAGCCTAACCCTGGCAGGCTGAAAAATACCAAAGCTGCTCAAAAGATTTCTTTCTGTGTATTACTCTTCAAGCCTGTAGAAGTTACTGGTGCGATTATCTCAGACTGCATTGCTATTGCCTGTATGGATTTCTGTCTTTTGTTGTGCTTTTGATACTTGACTGCAGTATGTAATGACATTAGTATTTTGACTCATTTCATATGATATTACTCTTCTCATTATTTTTCTGTTTTGGTCCAGTCAGAACATTTTTGCAGTAAAACGGGTAGAATGAGGAGAAAAACAGAATTGTGACAATGTAGCACGAGATATAAAAGCTGGTGAAAGAAATGTGCAAGAGTCGTTAATGTATGCATCACAATAGCTCATGATGGCTTTGTTTCAATTTTTCTTTTAAGTGAGCAGTAAATTCTTCTGAATTAGAGGATGATGGTAGTTTCACAAAAGTAGGCACAACACGTTTCTGTTGAACCAGTCCTGTTTAATGTTCTGATTTGGGATTATAAACCTCTCTCAAAGTTTCAAAGCAAGACCAAAAGTGAAACAAAGGGAGGGTGGGTTGTGCAGCTGATCATGTCTTTAGAAGGGACAGTGGCAACCTATATATTTTTAAAGAACTGGATTAAGTTACCTCTGTATTGATGCTACATCTGTTTTGTTTTGAAAAAGTGCATGTCTCCACAGTAACTGATCTGTGATGACCCTGACCAGGAAGTCATGGGATTTGCATTGACTTACCTATCTTATTTGAGCGACCTACTTAAAAATATACTTCCCGCAATCTTTTAATGAAATTTATCTTGGGGTCAAAGCCAGCTGTATATGTGATTTATCTCTAAATGATGCAAGGGAAAGGTGCCTCCTTCTGATCATGTGAATTTTTTTTTGTAAACAGTAGGGTTTTTGATTTGATATTAAGTGTGTTTCTGTAAAGCCTGTTTGCAGTTTAGACCTTTTCATTAATGGAACATTTTGTTTTGCTCATGTTTTTAGTTGTATCTGATTATCAAATTAGAGTAGTGTTTTGTGACTTTTTGGCTCTAAATTCCTTAGCACAAGGATTTAGAGTTTTGCCTTTGTCTCTTTTAGACTTTACATGCTGATTGTTTTAGCTCATACCTGCAATAACATTACACAAACTAAGAGAGCTCAATTGTAGCTATACAGCGCTTAGGTGATGCTGTTACACTGGAAATCACTATGTTGTTCTTTGGGTACTCAGTTGTCAAAAGTTGGTATCAGGCCAAAACTCATATTTGAAGTAAATTTGGGAAAAGATGTGCAGTATTAGAAAAGGTATGTCACTTCTGGTTTCTCAAATTAACATCTGAAATGTTATTCAGATTTCTTTGTTTCATTTGATGTGCAAAAATTTATTGTTTTTCTAGAGTTTCCGGTGTCCAATCAATGACGCCTTTGAAAGGTAGAGATTCATTGTCACAAAAGACATTACACTACTCAAATTTTGTTAATTTTGAAAAGGAACCAAACCCTGTGATATTGAAAGAATGAATGTTTGTAGCTGCTGTGAAACATTGTCAACTTTGACAACAGTCATGCAAGTGCAAAAAAAGACAAGACCACATCTGATAGCTGCCACAATTGTTTTGTACAAAACTCACTCTAATATGATGGTCTGAAGATGCCAATGCTTTTTCCACTGTTGGCTGTATAAGGTTTTACACCCCTCATTAACTTATCAAGGGGTCCCATGCCAAAATATTTTCCACACATATTGTGTAACTGTTCTTCTAAATTTTGGCACAAAGAAAAATACCCCAAGACCAATTAGATTTTGAGAACTTTGGCAGTGTATCAAGCTGCCTACTATTTTAGGCCATTTCACAGTAAACAGGGTAACCTTATCCACCTAGCAAGATCCACGGAGTTTATATTGGAGTGGCAAAACCTCAAATTGAAATTCAATATCTGAAATTCAAAGCCGATTCCTTTCTCCCCTCCCCTTGGCCAGTTTTCTGATTTTGTAGGGACTACTTAAAATTGCATATTTTTATGTCAGGTACTATTAGCATCTTCATACCTGATGGCCAGTTGAAAGTTTTATCTTATCTATTCCCTTCAGTGAAATGATGGACAGGCTAGGGTTGCACAGTGCTATTCATTTGCTATCCCTCAAGATCATGATGGACATCAGATAATGTCAGTTTTTTATGTGTATTGATACATGTATCAAAGACCTTCTACCTAGTGCATCCTGAGTTATCTCCCTGAATGTCCACATACACCTAAACTGCCTTCTGTCACAGTCAGTTTGCACCATTCTTAAGGGCAAGTGCGGCACCCTGTAGGGGTAAATTTGGGTAAAATTGTGTAAAATGAGTTTAAGGCAGTTTTTTAAACAGCAACATGTCCTTTATCGAATCCTGAAGTTATTTTCATGATACCTGTCTCAAAAAGTGTATTTTGATGCAAAAGGAAATGATTACCCTTTATCAAATGCATCTATCGGGTTATCTTTATCGTCAGTTATCTCAAAATCACAGTTTTCATCACTCTATCCCTTCGATCTGACTTTTTTCTGGTCCAATTTATATAAAATTTTGCATAACAACTCTCCAAACCCCTGTTTTGAGAAAGTCATGGGCTTTTTTCTATATCTTGTGTTTTGGGTTTTTTTTTATTTTAAAGCTGAAAATTTTCAAAATTTTTAATGTTTTTTATGACATTTTAAAAAAAAAATTATTTAAAAAAAACTATCCAAGAAATAAAAAAAAGCCCATGATATTCTATTTTAAATAAAGTGATCTTTCAAATGGAAAAAAAAACAGCATCCTGCCATGTATTGTTCTCCAGATCGAAGGGTTCAAAGTTATGCAAAAGTCATCCATTTTTTTCCAATATGGCGGCCAAACAATTGGCGTTTCCATAGCAAAGCAGGGAGGAAATTGCGAAAAACCCCAGTTTATCTTCCTTCCTGGCCCTACGTGACCCATTTTTCACCCCAAAAATCACAAAGTTCCCTTTATTAATGAAAATCACCTAGTTGTGCCGCACGTGCTCTTAAAGCCATTTGCAAGCAAAATCAGTCAAAATTTACTTTAAAACTGTTAAAATGAAGGGTGCAGAAATTTGGGATTTACAACTAAAAGAAACTATGTAACCATGTTACTAAAAGAAACTTGAGAAAAGTAGACTGTGACAGTCTGTTATAATTGGCCTTAGAAATTCTGCCTTTCTTGTATCTCAGTGCTACAGGGCTTCAAGTACTCTCGTAAGCCAATGGAAACGAATGAAGCAAGTATTTTGTATCATCCTTTGAATCAGATCATCCTTTGGATTGATCAGATCTTTGGGAGTGTGATATTAATTCTTCCATTAAAACAAGAAGTGGTTCATTATTTCACTGATGGTCTTTTCTTTGATATTTTATCTGCAAGGGGCATTGTTGGAAAATCAGTCCAAATATTTTGTATGTTTTTGTCCTAATTCAGCTTAAATCTTGATTTCTAAAATTTACAATGATGAATTATGTAACGATAGGTCAAGTAATGCATTATTGTGAACATTGAACAGTTCCAGAGTCTTTAAATGCCCATTTATTTGTTCCTGCATATTTATAATTACGGTAAACTAGTTTATACCCTAGCAATTTCTTGGGAAGAATGGAAAGCCACAGAAGTTTCCAGTCTCTGATGTCAGTATTTAAACACTAACCAGAGGCCTTGTGCCAAATTATTTTGGCTGAGAAATTACAACATAAGATTACATATCATTTAGTTCAAGATCTAGACTTAAAGATCAGTATCTGTCTCTTTTTGCTGTTCTGCATTTCAATGATGATTTTAGTCAAAAAGAAGATAAAAACAAGGTTTGGAAGCATGCCATTGGGTTTGAACAGGTTATATTTAACGTTAAAAAGTAAATACCATCATCAGAACAGTTTGGTGTCATTGAAAATTTAATTAAATTTCTCTTAGCTTCAAAAGGACATTCCCCATTCTAACTTCTCCCTCAGCTCAGGAATTCATGTTAAGACTGAAGGTCTTGATAAGATATCATCATTGCTTCTCCGTGTAACTTAGATTTTGGTCTGATAAGTCAGTAATGAAATGTTCAGTGTATTGATGGGCAGTGAATGAGGTTTGTTCATGTTCATCTTTGCATCCCATATTTTAGTGAGCAAACAGGGTAAATCTCATCTGTTATTATCCTTTAATTCATTTTGCGGGTCTGTCAGTGACATGGTTTAAAATTAGCACTGTGAATGAAAGATTAAGATTTGTAGCTTACTATCAGTGTCTGTTTCTAGCAGTATAACTGTTTAAACTGTCATCTAGTGAGGAGCAGAAAATGTTAATGTTTACACCATCTTTGCTAGAGTGTCAGATACTTTTACCTCTGCCTTGTTCTTAAATGTTGCAAACTTAAACCAATCATGAAATTTGTCTCGAACAATATTTTTTCCAAAACTGTAATGTGCAAATACATGAATGACGCTGTTCACTTCAATATAGACAGTGACATTACACCTGAGCATTTGAATATTGAAACTTTGTCCACTCTTTAATTTAGCTGTGTTTTGTTTTTGTTTTTTTCTAATATTTCTAAGACATTCTGACAAGTTTCATAGAAACTTCTCTTTAGCTGATCAGTTGAATGAATTTTTTCAGAGTATGAACCAAGGGTTGAAGTGTCATCAGGCAGTGTAAAGATATTGTACTAATGGTGAAAGTGTCTTGCATATTTTTTATATTAGGTATGGACAGAGGTGATTTGGCATAGAAAGTTAGGAATGAAAATTGGGGCCTAAAAGACATGGCCTCCCATCAAGAGTTAAACTTGCCCGCTGAAACAGATGTGTGTTTTGGAATAAAATGGAAGCATACATGATGTTAGGATCAGCCTGCTTTATTCCAAATAGAAGACAATATTAACATCTTAAAAAAATGGAGGTCTCATTTGAGTTGTTATCTTTAGCTTCTTTTTTCAAGATAATGGTTATTTTGTAATGAAAGATTGTATACACACACCTTCATAAATTTTGTGAAAGATAGCACTCTTCATGTATAGTATTGTAGTTTGTATAGCACCATATCAGTGTAGGCAGGCTAATGAGTGATGTATGAATCTGTAAGATGGAAGTTGAGTCGTGTCATGTTCCACTGTCTTATTCTTGATAGAAAAGGAGTTTGATCATGACATTCTCTGAGTAATCTGGATGTAGCTTTACAAAGTTGCTGCTGAGCTTCTCTTCATAGCATGGTATGAGAGAGGATTTCACTCACCAGAGGACGCATTGATATTGCTTTTGTTACATGGTCACTTTGTTAAGAAAATGGCCTGAGTCATTTTTCACACCTCTGAGAGAACACGGGTGATAAATTTTTAATGCAAAGCAAAAAAAAAGAGTCAGTATGCATCTATAACTGTGATTTGGACGGGAAAATATTAGCAGTTTTTTTTTTTCCTCAATAATGTAGGCCTTGATCTCATAAAGAACATAGCACCATTATTTAAAAATGGCCTAAGTCTGACATAGACCATTTTCATAGCAGAGTGACGACATTCTGGTCATTACAGGAGTTTTCATTATCAACAGTGGCACTTATGGCATCATCATGAGCAACTAGCATGGATCATCAACCAGGGGCCAGCTTTCATCAAACACCCTGTCCAAGTTCCTTCTACTCAACCACCTTCTCCCCTCCTCCCCCATTCCCAGAGTATTAGCATCTGTGTCACCACTCACCAGATGCAGTAAGCCAAGATACTGTCAACTCCACTTAATTGTTCTTGGTGCATAAAAACAGCATTTGCCTGCAAGTATATCTTTATTATGTATAAGTGGAAAAGGAATAGCACCACATAAGTGTGAGTCAGTGTTCTATTGTCCCATCAACACTTTCACAATGATCATTGTGGTCATTTTGCAGGAATTTCACCTTGCACCGGTACAGTTTTGAATCTATAGGTCTGATGTTGTTAACCCAAAACAGAAGAAACTCTAATCCAAAATGTTCAAAAGTTACATTGACCAAAATATAAGTTATGCAAGTAGCATGGAGTTCATGTGATGCTTAACTATGATTTTGCAAGTGGAGTTGACCCTATCATGCACAACTCTAATATTCCTCATGAACTGTAATAATAATAATGTTGCTACCATGAACCTGTTCAGCATAGTAGTTGCCATAGTAAACATGGCATATCTGTCCTTTCAGTTTTCATGAAGCATTTTGCCATCACATAATGAACAGAATGTGGCAAATTAGCTCCTATTCACCTATTGTTAATGTCAGATGCAAATCTCTGAGGCCAAACAGAATGGAATGACATTTTTGTTCTCGTAGCGCTTCACCTCTGCATGGGTGAGAGGACCTAGCAATGTCACATGATAATGCTATGTTACTTGCCTCTATTAGCCTGTTGGTTAGACAGAGCAGGTCAAATAAAACCATTAGTATCACTGGCAAATGATAGTTAGAATGACTAAATCTGGCTCTCATGCCACATGAGGTAAGAGCCAAAAGTAGCAAATGTGGTAGAATACAGCTTCTTAGATCTGTGAAATGCCATTATACTGCATTCAGAACTGCATTATAAGGAATGGAATTCTGTTTTTTTCCATTCTATGAAATGGTTCTGTAGTTTGACCTGAGAGGTTTGCTTGTGATTCCCCAGATGTATCGTATTGCCATATTGACATGAAAGTTAGTTACAAAACTTTCTTTGCATTTTCAATCAGGTTATATTACATAGCATAATATGAAGTTTCTTCATATGGGTCACCTCTTATTTGCAGGGAAAGCAAACATAGAGATTCTTACTCAGGCAGCTTGGTCAAGGAAGTATAATAAACTACATGAGGAGTTTGTGTTCAGAGAGGCCAGTGTGTGGAGGTCAGATTTATTAAGATCAGATAAGAGAGGAAATCTTCTATAGAGATATTTGTTGGAACAATTATTTACAATTTTGCAGAAGAAGTTGGTGGATTTAATTAATTGGTTCCATGCCTAGTTGTGAAGTATGAAAATGGCCAAGTTCAAACTTACATAGTGTACTTACACATTAAAGTACTTGGCAATTGCTTTCATTTATGTTAGATATAGTTCATCTCCTTGAAGAGAAGAGAATTGAGATTTTGTTTTTTCAGTCCTTTGTTGAATTGAATAATAAGTTTCTGTATGGGTATAACCAGGGATATTTTAATTTTGTTTGTTTGCATGTTTGGTTTATGGCAGCCATCTTACATAACATACAGCAGAAAACCCTGTTTCATCATAATTGTAAATATCTATGTAATACCGATTCAGATAAATGACAGCAAAATGTATTTATAAATGTATGACATGATCATCAGCCTCTGCTACCACCAGCATCATTATTACCACCACCACCACCATGAACACCATTAATAGCAGCATCCTGTTGCTATGGTTTTGACCTAGGTCAAACCCACAGGGGTCAAGGGCATTCCATGTCAAGTCATCCCAAATTGCAAATTTTCTTTCCAGTGTGTTCATCATGTGATCTCTGCATAGGATAATATTATTGTCAGCATCATTGGTATTGACATCATGATTACCGTTCTTACAGAATGTGATTAAATCACCGTTGCTTCATCCTGGTTTTGTCTTTTATTGGAGAGGTAGGCATTACATCTACTGCTTAGAACTAAAACTAGTGATCTCAGAGCTCTGGATAGTGTTGATGGAGAGGACTGTTAAAATATTTGTTTGGATCTTTTTCCATAGTGAAATCTTAGTCAGTTCTGCCTAATTGTATCACCATGTGAGTATGGAAAAGTTGCCATGCAAGAGGAGCTGGAATTGTGTAGTGACTATAACATATGAAATACAGCAGTCTGTCATGTAAAAAAACGTTGTAACTAGGGCATATTCACAATCAAGTAGACTAGAATTAAATGGAAACAGCTGCATATTCAATTCCAACAGCTAAGAGGTATTTGGTCTTGGTTGTGAGCAGTTGCAGTATCAGTTGGTAGAAAGTAACATGTGCTCACCTCTATGATCTCGCTTTTCTCAGTAGTGTGATAGTGTAGACAGTGTTTGTGTGTGGAACATTAATTATAACGGAGATATTTTTTGTTTTTTACTTTTGAAGAGAGAGAAGGAAGAAGGCATCTGCATGTCTAAATGAAAGACCCATTCTCTTGGATAATAGGAGCAGAGTCTGATATAGGCACAAAGCAAAGAACTTACAGCATTGTATGGTAGATAAGGGAACAAGAATGATGAGACATCTTTGTTAGAAATAAATATGTAGTCTTTCATGTGAAATGAAATTCAATTAGCACAAGAATCTTAATTTTCAGTAGGTCATTTTTCAGTGTGCTTTTTGCTTGAGATCCTATCATTAAATGCATGAGATAAAACAGCCATATTTTGACAAAAGAATGAAAGCATTATCGGCACTTTCATCCTTTTGTTTAAACAAACAGTGGCAAAATATAGGATCGAGATTTTTGCTTCGTCCATCATATTCTCAGCATTGTCATCATAGCTGACATGGGTGCCAACTTTTTGCTGGGAACCCTGGATTTCAAAATCACCACCAGTGGGATTTTAAAGATGCACCTCATAAAAGCGAAGATCTACAGTCATAAGTTGGCCCACATAACCTGTTTTTTAATTTATTATTACAGTGAGATGTTTTTATGAATATCTAGTCAGACAACAGAAACAGTCAGCAGAGAGGCTGTTCGCTTGCTTTTGAATCAGAGGAATGGAGCACATATGGAGCTGTCCAGAGTGCCATGATGTTCTATCTGTCACCAAGCAATAAATTACCATTTTTCATGGTTATGTCCCCTCATTTCAGTATTGTAGGAGTTCGAGATTACTCACTGGAATGCCACCTTCATCCCATGAATTTGAATAGCCAGTAGATGTGCTGAAGCAGTCTGCATTATAGGTCATACTGAAGTTCAGCACACCAAGTGCATTGTATGATAGAGACTTTGAGTATCTTTCAGTGGTAGGTAGTGGTATACATTCCAAGCTTAGTGGATTCCTGGTCTAGTTGGCACCCATATCAGTACTTCTCAGCCACTGTACATTTTCAGGACAGCCGCAGCACTGTATCACAAGCATTGCGTGATTCCCCATTGCTCAGTATTGTACAGATGGACATTCATACC
Source organism: Ellobium chinense (assembly GCA_033807755.1). Classification (NCBI taxonomy): domain Eukaryota; kingdom Metazoa; phylum Mollusca; class Gastropoda; order Ellobiida; family Ellobiidae; genus Ellobium; species Ellobium chinense. Next base: position 1,544,563 of record JAWQUT010000095.1, read on the forward strand.
TGTATGTACACACTGTTTATAAGAATAATAATACATACATGTATAGGCTGTTTTTTCATCACATTTTGACAGCTTTTCTTGAGGTTTGTTTCAACTCATCCTGAGAATTCATTGCTACCGCCAGAATAGGCTATTATAGATGGGAGGTGCAGTCATCATATCAGTATAAGCTAGTATGCAATATCAGCAATATGGTTGGGCTTGTATCTGCAACAGCAATGGATAGAGCATCTATCATTTCTTCTGTGTTTAAATGATTGGAACCTATTTCTTGTATGCCAGCCATGGTTACATGTGTGTTATATGATGTTTGTTTCATACTTACCTGAAGAAAACCATAAGAATGTTAATGATTTGTATGTTGTGTCCAGGCTAGTGGCTCTGGCTTTTAATTGCATACTTTGATCATTATGTATTATATAGCATACCATTACGTGTACTGTTAACATTTTCACATTATGTGTATTGTTAACATTCTTACACTCTGACTTGGTTTATTAAATTTAGGGATTTTCCTTGGCTTGACCACTGGATCCTTCTTATAATTCTGTGCCAGGCTGTTTTTCTCGGATTCTGTGTACATAAACATGAAAGTTACACCCAGGTGGTTTGCCACTATGCCTTCAATGCACATTTTCACAAAAACTTGACCAACACCAAATCATATTTCCTATTTATATTTATTTGTTTAAAATAGCTGTGAAATTTTCAGTCCAAAATCAAGTATCATCATGGTGAAAATTTAAAAAAAAAAAAAAAGCAAGCAATTTCAGGCACTCTTATCTACAAACATCTTGGCATCCTTCCACCCTTCTTTACAAGCTAGCGCACACTCTTCCATACTTTCGATCATTCCTCTCCTCTTCATCTAGGCCTCAGCACACATGCAAGCATACTTATGCCTTAACACTATGACAGGCATACACATGGCACCTATGTACAAGCTGGTATTGATCACTTCATATTTAACCACTATTGTTCTTACACTCATAAATAAGTTCAATGTCACACTAATTCACACAGACAAGATACCACAAATTCCAATACATATTCACCCTTTTTACACTTCACAGACACAATGCTACTAAACTGTTTTCTTTTTTTGGTTGGTTTTGTAAAATTGATTCTGTGGTCATACAAACTGGCTACTTTTTAGAATGTAGTGAAATATTTACAATAGAAAAAACTCTTCATTGTTACAGTGGAATCTTGTTAACACAACCATGGCTTTAAGCACGTATTGCTTTATCGTCACTCCCATTTCAAAGTTCTGTTTCAATTCTTACACAAAGCACTCTGGATAACACATCTTTCTGGTACCAGACCTTCAAGAGCTTGATCCTAAAGGTGGGTATGTTATCAGGCTTCCACTGTACCTTCATCAAGGAAGTAAATTATAATATTAGGGTGGCACAAAGAGATGTCATCTACCACTGCATGCTTGAATGATCTATCACAACCACATTTCCTGCACACTACAGAAATGCATTTGACACTTTATTTACCAGCTCTTAAAGATATCACTGTCAGTAATTCCAAGCTATTTTCATTCTGACTCATTACTTTAGGTGTAATTTTAAAGAATTTGGTCATAAGGACAGCCATTTGCAAACAAATGGACTGGAAACCATTGTTCACAACACAGAAGTCAGTATAATGCCTATGACTATGAGCAAATATTTCAATACGGACATGACCAAGGTAAGGGTAACAGTGTCAGTAATGGGTCAAAATTTCAACAATGGCCAGTTCAGACGCCCTCAAAATGAAAAAAAAAATCTTTGATAATGGTAGCATGGACTGTGCTGGAAATTGGTTACCAATGTTGGTAAGCAAAGTATTAAAAAAGATCACAAACAGAAATTTACAGTTCTCCTATCATGACACAAACACATTCTATTCCTTGTCAGTGACAGCGAGCATGGTCTATCCCTACTGAAACACTGTCATCAGTCACACCTAAATGTGCAGATGTGAGTTTCATCTTTGGCAGTTTTCAGCACAGGCAAGATCAGGGTATGTAGTAAAAGAGCAATCAGGCTTTATATCTTGGAGGAAACATTAAACTGCTGAGTGATGACCATCAACAGGCTGGTAAGTCAAATGGATTGTCACAATGTCTTCAAGTTGACCCTGGTGTAACCAAACAAACTGCAGATGAAGCTCATGAATTCTGATAATATTTGAGATGTAATGCAAAACTTCTCTGAAGATGGTAAATGTACCTTATGACAAACTCTCGAAACCCCTGTACAAAGGCACATGACAACACCATTTAGACAACTCATCAGATTTTGTCAGCATGGCAGTTCCACATAATGATGACTGCTGTACAGTGGGATAGGTTAGAGCTCAAAAGAAGGAAAAAAGTGGCTGTACACAATGTACCAATGTCAGAGAGGTCATATATAATGGTTTATATATGGTCTATGCTGCTTGCAGAGAGGGAGTTAAAATTTAAAGTACCCCCACAAAACATTCATTTTATATTTTCATGGTCTGCAATTTCACCTTTCACTTTCAACATTTCAGTTTTGCTTATTGCTCTCAAAGTTTACTAAGGGTTTATATACTGAGATGTTGTGACCTCCAAGGAATGAACGAAATCCCCAAGGGTGCATTTTTGTTTCTTTCATATTCACCTTGCTGGTCTCAGATGTCATCATATGAGTGGAGTCTAGAGGATTTGTGGGTGGAGCTTAGATGTTCCATTAGCAATGTTTTAGACAATGTACAATGTACATATCCATGGGTTGCCAGATTGGCACTGGCTCTTTCGGATTTTTGGCTTTTTAAAAGTCATTTGCTCCTTTTTGGCTCCAACAGACTTTAGGTCAAACCTGATTCTCTTATACAAAAAGTGTTGCACTTCTAACTTTCCAGACATGGTTTGGCTCTTTTTTTGCCCTTTTGCATAGGTCATTTGGCTCTGTTCGGAAAAAAAAAAGCCTAGCAACCTTGATCAGAGGCTCCTGTAGCTTCCATATTAGTAGCAGCCATCTTGACTTGTCTATTGATAATAACATCTGCCCTCCACGGAATGGCCTCTTATACTCAAAATGACATCACAGAATACCTACACAGCCCTGACGTCCATGCTTGTATGCCAAGTTATCATGCCTTTGTTTCTAATCATTAGAGATACTGTACCTTTTTAAGATTTATGAACATAAAAATGTGTAGGCTGCTCTCTGAGGTAAAATGTCTTGTGATGATTTAATACTATTCAAAGACTTAATTTTACCATACAAACTATTTAAATTTTATCTCATATACTATCTATTTTAAGTTCCTGTAAACTTTGACATTTACAGTATTTATAAACAAGTCTGTATTTATAGCTCTCCATATCATGATTAACTGGATAAATGTGGCCAATATTCTAGGGCTCTGCACCTGTCCACAGATATCAAGAGCTCTGCAATGAGAGAAAAAAACACTGCTAGCTTCCACATGGCAAATTCTGAGAGTTAATCTCGCAGCATAATAGGCACAAAGACATACTCTGTCACACTCACGAAGATCTATTATTGGTACAAAGCATATGACTTATGAGAGGATCTGATGGAAGATGTCAGGTAAATAAGGAATCAATGTCAGTAGTGACAGTTTTAACATATCTAGAGACAAACTCAGATCTTTAAAAATATTAGAGATACATTTACTGGAATAGGGAAACAAATCAGGAATATGGCTGATTTGGTGAATGGTCCATAATCAAGCAGTGAGTAGGTTGGGTTGTGGTATCAAATGGCTTTAAAAAAAATATTATTCATACAAGGTAAACTGTATGATGAAATGCATTCACACATGCTCGAACTTATCATCCATATGATGGGTGAGTGTTTGTGAGGGTACAGCCACTATGTACAAGCATCTTTTTGAAATCGTGAAAAGCAAGACAAGGGTGAAAACAGCGCATATATGAGAAGTATTCATCCAAGCACTGACCTCAAATCCTAAAAGTCAAAATTTCTGAATAAGAAGTTAAACTAAATACAAAATTTATTCGAAAGGATGGGTCTTTGAAGGAACTGCATCCAACTATCTCAATCTCTCATGAAGTGATGAGAAAAGGGCATATTAATATGTCTTTATGATGTAGACAATTCTCGTTATAAAGGTGATGCAGTTCCAGTATTTCTTTTAGAACACAAGAATCATAAACTCAAATATTTTGGATTTCAGGTCAAAACTCACATGATACTCTTAACAGATATCAAAATAACAAGGCAGTCACAGTCACTTAGTTCAGATATGAGAGGATCATATAAAACTGCAGATAATAATGATACAAGATTGCATCCAATGAATGGTCAACAACTGATGTTTGGCTCGGAATATACTTTGTTGCAAAACAACACAGGGAGGCAAAGTTAGCTCATTGCTAACAGCAGCAGTTAAAACAGTAAAGGACATATTATGTGTCCCAGGATAATAGTCTGCGATGCATCTCACCAGGTATTATCTTTCAATAGTAAAATTATTGCATTAAGTACAACCAACTCAACTCAGTTGTACACTCTAGGGGGCATGGAGAAAGTTACTTTAAAGGCAATGAAAGTATTTCAAGACCTTTAAACAGAAAATGCAGTGTTGTGCTGTTTGAAAAAAATGTTGGGATTAATATGAAATTTTGATAACGTGAATTGCAATTAACTGGAATCCATTGTACCAACATACCCTGTTTTGTAACTCAATAGGGCTGCTGCATACTAGTGTTGTTTTTATTTGAAGGCTTTGGGGCAGGAAACTCTACAGTGGAACACAAAGCAACAAATGACCTCAAACATATTTACTCAACCCAAGCAGCAATCCATTTACATCTGTGTTCCATGTTATTCACCTACACTTCTTTTCAAATAGATGCAATGAAATCAGACAGACAAGTCATAAAATCTGTCTTTATCTTGTGGGGCGGTCCTGTGTTTGCTTCAAACTAATCTCTGCTCCGGCATAGTGGACATGCCAATAGATCACAAGACCAACAATAAAGTTTCCTTTCTTGTGAAAAGAGTAATTTTCATGTGTTACAAATTTGGTCATAAAAGCCATACTGGATGACAAATTTGGTGATAAAAGCCATACTGGATGACAAATTTGGTGATAAAAACCATACTGAGTCTAAGTCAATATATTATGTTTTTCTAAAGTCATCAAACTCCAGTGAAAGACACAGGTCATGCCAACAAAAGGAAGAAACAGAAGAAAAGAATTTTCATCAACTTTTGTACACAAGACTCAAAAGAAGAGGGCAGAAAAAAATTAAGCCTCAAATTGGCAAGCTGCAACTATCCATAGAGCTTCACTCCACACACTCTATTTACACGCACTGTATGTGGCAGTCAGTATATGGCAGTGCCACAGCACACTCATGAGGCTTAATGAATGGATCCTATGGACCTAAATGTCAAATCTAGTAATTTAGAGACAGTCATAGCCACTCTATTGTCCATCCCTTCTTCCCCCCATCCTACGTGCCGCTCCCCCCAAAACTTCTTCTTTCTAGAGATAACACTTAACAGAACTGAATCAAAAATCAGTAATTATAATGAAAACTGAAATCCTGAAGCTGGAAGGTGTTGCAAATTTTCCTCTTCCGAAAACTATTTAGATGGCATCCACTGACTTTTGCAATCATATTCCTACCCTCCATCATCAATTTTCACACGATCACAATGTGCACAGGTGTCGTGTTAAATCAGATCATTGCATGACCAAACTTGTCAAGATGGCAAGAGGCACAGATAGACAAGTATGAAGGCCTGCACTTGCATGAAATGTCTAGAAATTGCATAATATAATAAAACACTTTAAATTCAGCATCAGAATTATTCTAACCAAGTGCATAATATTAATACACTACTGTTGGCTCTCCTGTGCACATAAAGTATCTTACTCCTAGAAGCAAAATGACTCACAACCAATGTTTCAATGGCAGTAGTAAGGCCCTCCAAAATGCTGTACAAGAAAACTGGAGCAATGTAACCAAGTCAATGACAGACTTGCATCAGTACAATGCTGTTAAAAAATCACTATTTGTTCTTCCCTGCCTAATTCTACTTAAGTACATCACGCTCCATAAACCATTCCTATCAGTGGAAGAATGTTTTGTGGACATAAGACTCAATTCTTTTATGTATGAAGATGAAGCTTATAAGGTAGAAAACAACTCATATCTTCAGTGCAATTAATCCATCACAAGTGGTGAGTCCTTGATAGTGATGTTCACAAAATCAAACGCCTTCTTCCCCTTTCCCTCCCCCACCATACTATCATTCATATATCTGAAATCATTATTCCCATAGGTTAAATCTTGTGATACAGTGATACCCATACATCAATAAGGTGATGACAATCACTTGGTGAAGGTGACACTCTTACAGCCAATAATCTCACACATACACTTCATGNTCAATTCTTTTATGTATGAAGATGAAGCTTATAAGGTAGAAAACAACTCATATCTTCAGTGCAATTAATCCATCACAAGTGGTGAGTCCTTGATAGTGATGTTCACAAAATCAAACGCCTTCTTCCCCTTTCCCTCCCCCACCTCACTATCATTCATATATCTGAAATCATATTTCCCATAGGTTAAATCTTGTGATACAGTGATACCCATATATCAATAAGGTGATGACAATCACTTGGTGAAGGTGACACTCTTACAGCCAATAATCTCACACATACACTTCATGTAAAGGATGGTTTGTATCATCATATACCCAGAGTGTGAGGGGCACAACAGCCCCTCTCATAATGTGGTAGAAAAGCCTATCACAGAGTCTAGGGAAAATGACGCCAGTTTTTCCCATTGTGGAAAGAGGCTTTGCCAAAACCTGAGTTGATAATTTATAAAGCAAGATAAAAGTTGTCTTCTGTCTATAGCCTTACATGAACAAAGTTGTATTTGTCTATTACTTGTTTACTGGCTTTTATATTCCATGACAATCAGATAACAACAGAGATAATCACAAGAGAAACTTCTCTTTGGGCTCTGAACTGGGGAATCAAGCACACATGGGGCTAATTAGACAGTAATGATGTCTTTTCCATCAATAAGTAAACAAATGTTATCCTTTTATCTGCTATTTAATTCTGCTTCAAAAAAATGTGAAATTCTTATTCACTGCAATGCAATGTTTCCCCTGGTGTCCTGGTCAGGTATTCACCTTTAAGGGTAAATAATAAAGAGTTTCAGTATGTATACATGCATGACTGTGTATGCATGAATATGTGTGCACGAGGGTGTTTCAAGCCTAATATTACACTAATGAATGAAATAAATATAATTAATGTATCTTTGGCACTGTAAAATATAAAAAATGTGCACATAAGACAATTTAGTTTTATCTAATCTCATAATGAATGACAACTATCACATACCATGAACTAAGGTTTTGGCAAAGCTTTCAAAGACAGTCCATACTGTCAATACCAGGGCATAATATCCTGAGACCACAGACCCTGTAATGTATAATATAGTCCGTGAAATAGATGCAGCCTTCCCATACTGTTCTGGTATGATCTATCACAAGTAAGTAGTTACTGAATAACAGCTGCTAACACTAGAGACAAGAAGTCATCATTCCATCCCTGACATTAGGAGCATAATCTCCTTGAAGATGCTGGCTTGTTTTGGTGTGGCTGTGGTCTGGGATGACCTGATCATGGACTTGATGGCGCTCAAGACAGTATAGCAGGCCAGGCACTTTTTATGTCTGAGGAAAAGTTTAACATGGTTTAACATCACAAAGGAAGAATTAGAATCAAGTCAAAAAGGACAGATGGACATTATCTCTCTTAGTACTCCTTGTGCCTGTGAAGTTTACAATGGATTATCACCTTGGTGATAATTCTCAGTGATTTTAGACCTTGTTAACTCATTAGATCACGGATGTGAAGTGGGGGAAAATTTCAAACTGATTGAAAATGTCATAAGTGGAGGAAGTGGGCCACAGGTTGAATTACATTAATATCACTGTCACACTCATAGTGGAAACTGGAGCAGTTATTGTTTGGTAGGCTCAAGTGATGGGCACACTGCAACAAGAAAGTCTACAGTCTACCGATATGCAACAAACTATATCTTTGGCTGTTGAGAATTTCTCACGTACAATTTCTGGTTAAAATACCTGATTACATAGCCTAAATGGTAACTGTAAGAAAATGTGTCATCAGCTATTTTTATCAAACAAATAAAAAAACTCGGCAAATATCCAAGCATGAATATCAGGCTTGGATATGTTTTAATATGATTCATTAAATGGTATCAACTGAAATTTTTAAATGTGCGAAGTCTTAAGCAAATACACAAATTTTGTTGAAACACTGCTGGTATTTAAATTTGTTTATTACCTGAAGTAGATTTAAAATTAAACTCATTTACAACAGGTGAAATTTCTGACTGTCCTTTGCCAAGGATTATGGTTAAAATCTTTAAATTAGACAGGGCACTCCCCTCCTTCAAAGTTCTCTATTGAGACCTATCATTTTTTGTTACAATATAATGTACTCTAATACCACAACTTTAAAAAATTATCACTGAAACCCTGTAGCGATGTCCAGCTTCATTCTATCTGTATCCACCCTAGATGCTTCAGATAAGGCAAAGCATTTTCAAACTTTCTGTCCACCTCAAAATTTTGACTTTGTAAAGCGGGCATGGTCTTGAACTCATCTCTAACATATCAATCAAAACATAAATGTTACCCCTTGATCCCAGTTTGAGACTATTAAATATCAGTGACACATTGAGGGAAAGCCATACCTTTCTTCCCTTGAAATATCTACAAATGTTGATGGTGGTTCCTCCATGTTTGCCTTGATCACAGTGCCAAAATTTCTTAATACTAGCTTCACAGAGTTGGCGGCTGTAATCATGTGACTGTGAAAGAGAAAAAAATGAAACAGCATAAAATGTGATGTCAATTTATTAAAGCCTGCATATGTTATGGTAAGGAATAGTCAGGTTAAAGTTGTTAGCTGTTTCAGGCAATATTCATGCCTCTAATGGGAAAAACAGATAATGTTCATGAACAGTGGGTTAAATGTTTCAAAGCTATTCTTTTCTTCCTCAGCTAACATCTAATACAAATCCATTTTCTGGGTCAAAGCAAAGCACAACATGACTGAAAACTCAGAAATAAAGAGTGAATTATGTTGATTACAAAGCTTAAATGTTTTGCTTCTAAGATCCTGAATACCTTCTGCTGTTCAATGAAGTTAAAACAAGATTCTGCGTGAGTGCAGGTGATACATACATCTTTCATTCACTATATTTTTCAGCTTTTTTTTTCCAAAATACCTGAATGCATCAGTAGAAATGATGCCGATCCCTTACCTTTCATACTTGCTACCCATCAGATCCTTGAGTTGTGGCAGGAGCAAGTTGCAGAGATCCAGGTTCCAAAGAGATCTAAATAGCAAAAAAATAAGAATCAGCAGTCATTTAAATTAGAATGCTGCACTGAAAATTAGAGGAACTTGCTGATAACTCCAGAATTAATGTAAGCTTGGCAAAGAAGGACAACAACAAAAAAAACTCTGTAAAGATGAAACATTTGCAGCATAAGCCTAGATGACATATTTTGGCCACATCATAAACAAATTCTTCCATTTGCTGTTATGGAAATGAGATGGAAAAAGACAGGACATAACACTGTTGCGAAGCTCAATACTGGGAAGTGAACCACTGCTTCACTCGCAAGGAAACATTTGAACTGTATCTAAAAAAAGATGACTTACGCCCTTGAGTTGATAATGTTAAGCAGATCTACCATAACTGCTGGGTCCTTCATACTGAGGGCAGAATCAATGGCGGTCTGGTGATGAGATGACATAAGAAATATTAGCTGAAGGTCAAAAATTTACAAAAAGGTGGTAACAGGAGTTAGTGTATTCAGGTGTCAGACGCACTAGCAGCAATTTTTGAAATTTCAGATGCCACGTAACTTTTCAGTCTTGATGATACATGAGGTCATATTTCACAAAATTAGCTCAAATGTGTCATTCAGAATTTTAAGCTAATTTAGATGACATTAAATTTCATGCAAAAGTTTAATAATCAATGATTGTAAACATTCTGTGAGGAATTTGATCTTTTGATATAATAAACTAGTTGTATATCATCACAATTTCTTCCAAATTTCACATTTCTTTGTGGGATATGACCTTATATATCTGGACTGATGTGCATAAAGGCTATAATCACACAAAACTCTGGCTGTAGTTCCACTGGATCAAAGCTTACTGAAGCTAACAACATCAAAGCTCTCAAACATCATAAGAAACATACAAATGAACATGTGACACAAACCAGTAACTATGAGCAGTCGACAATGTTACAAGGTGAATCTAATTCTGAACTTCGGAGTGAATTAAACTTCCGCTGATATTTCAGCATATCAACCAACAAAAACATAACATACACTCCTGACCAATCCTCCTGAACCATACCTTTGTATTCCCTGATGTCCACATTGCTCTGACCACTTGCAAGTTGCGACTCCTCTGCTGTAACACTGTCACCATGGTGTTGTGCCCTTTTCCCAACATGTCAATAATATCTCCTTCTGACAAGTCACTTGATGCTTTCTGTTTCTGGAGATTATTGAAACCAGAGGCACATATTTAGCCATGCCTACGGCTTTTTCATATTCTTAATGCTAAATGATCAGACCTGTTATTACATAGTTATATAGACTTTTCATAACAATGATTTTGGACAATGTCAGGCCTTTTTCATGAAATGTAAAGACTTAAAGAAGCAGATTATTTCACATTTTACAATAATGCAATTGAAACCTTTAAATTACCAATTATTGGTATTGGAAGAGGGTATTGTTGGTCTGCAGATATTCTAAAGGGCCAACAAGATATACTGACAGACTTACAGGCAAGAAATCTTCAGCTTGAATGGAATCTTTTTCTTGTCTATGGGCTGGGGGTTTTGATGCTGGTGAGATTTCCTTCCTCATGACCGGTGCAGGGTGGGGCTGTGGGGCTTTCGCTGGGGCTTTCACTGGTTCTGGAACTGATGATATGCCACAACAAATAATTATATGCACCTAATCACACAAGCTCTTGCATTTCTACTGAGACTTGGCATCACAATTTAATGGACCATATATCCATTCTGGGACACCATCCTAAAAATTTCTGTCTATGACCTACAATTGAGACTGGCAGTTGTCATAGACAGCATGCACAGAATGTATTAGCAAGCTAAATCTGTGCCCATTTTATATGCTGCATCTGAGTCTCAGACTCAATCACCAAACAAAAAAGCTTATAACTGGATAATTTCAGCTGAGAGGTCTCAAGCCTTGGTTTCTAGCGGCACTTATTGAACTGTCCATTTAACAAAATGTTATGCAAAATGCAGAAAAGCCAAGAAACAATTATGCAACACAATTCCAGCCTGATTCTTCGGGTGAAGCAAACTGAGAATACAAAATCCAAACTTCATGCAAAGCAAACTAAGAAGAAGCTTTAACCAAGAATGCCATGTGAATGAAGCAGCACAACAGAAAAAGATACTTTTGTCTATTACTGTATAAGCGACTTGTAACATCCTAACAACATTTTTACATACAGTGCAAGTGATCCGTAAGGAGACATGACAAGTCGAGTGTACATTTGCAAATATGATCTTATACACATCTGGATACATAACATATACCCTTAGATATTGATGCTGACAAGCAGGATATTATATCTATGTGCTGAATGATCAGGTGCCCACCACCGTAAAGTTTCCATCCGAAAGCTACTTCAGGTGGTAGAAACTTCAACCCAGACCCATAACCAAGCTCATTCATTCACAGAAATGCCTCATTTGTGACATGTCAAACAAATTATAAGCAGCATTACTGGTCTCAGAAAATAAAAATCATATGTATCTTATCAGACCAGAAAGGCAGTGTGATTCAGCAAAAACTATCAAGCTGACTGGATTATACTTAGCTTGTACAGCTGCACAAATATATCACAAAAAAGCATGAACAGAGACTTGTGAGGGATGGGACTACAATGCAGACCCACAAGACAGTGACTTTTGAGAAGAAAAAGAAATTCATGGCCAGAGAGATGCTGACACAAGGTTTTCACAGCTAGAAATTCTTTGAAGTTTTCTGTCTAAAATTTGATTGAAAATTAATATTCATTTCAACTGAGTTACAATGGACATGAAGGGAACTGTACACCAAATTCATCAAAAAAACAAAAAAAAGGTAAAAGTCATACTTACTGTCATCTTCTGGAGGGGCCTGGAAGGGTTCCACTCTGTTTCTCACATTGGCTGCAAACATGCAACATCACAGTCACTACATGCCGTTAATTTCTGTCACAACTACACACGCCTCATAAACATAAATAAACCCCAACAACATCCACACAAAGAAATATAAAACACACGAGGAAACAGAGTAGAAGAATTTGGCAGAGGAAATAAAGCTACAAAGGAAACAAAGATTTTTCTCCATATCCTTATAACGGCTGCTGCATAAGCTGTAAAAACTGGTGTCAGTATTCCATTTTTTTGGGGCACAATTTTGGTCATTCTTTGAGAGGAAAAAAATATACATTTTTCTACATATTATGACTGTATGTTTAATTTTTGTATAGCCTCTGCTTGCATGGATGATCTCATGATATTACATATAAATTGCAGATTCACGAAAGTGTTTCAGTTTTCTTTTGATAATTCATAACAAAAAAGGTTAGTGAAGGAGTTCCAACATCATGGGAAATACCAGTTTAGTAGACCATTTCAAACATGCATCAGTCATGACTGTATATAAACACGAGCAAAGTAACATCATGACAGATTTCACAGCTGGTGAAGGCTCCAGGTGTATAAGGTTCTAGGTGTATAAAGTGCAAGGGGATATGACAAGCAATCATATCAAGCACCAACAAACACTTGTAAATTCTTCTATTTTCCATTTTCCATTCTCTTTTTCCCATAGACATTTTGCTGCACTAAGCTCTAAGTTCCTACTTTTAAGGAAACAAACAGCTTACAAAAGCTGGAGATAAATTTCCACATACATAGTGTCTTTATTATGGTGCAAGTTACGAACCTAAAAAGACTAATATTGAGCAAAATTCTATAGCTACAAGGTGAAAAAAACAAAAAAATACAGCTGAAATATATCCAATCACACTAAAAGCTGATGCAACCTCAGTTCCAACTGAATTTACAGGCCAAAAATAAAAAGAGGTTGCAAACAAACAAATGAGAAAAAAGAAAGAAATATCATGTACGCACATCTGTTCTTCAACCAGTATGTCCAAACTTACGATTTCTAACATTTTCTTTGAACAGTCGTCTGTAATCGTCTTGGTTCTGAATGTCAGCTCTTGAAGAAACCCCATCATCTTCATTGTTATCACTCTTGTCAGGTGGTGTATCTGAGCGTTTAGGTTCACTGATGAACATAAAGACAGATATTTGCTGATCAATGTTATGATGAATACACATACTTAAGAGGATAAGGTTTTCATACATATGATATGCACAATTATTGAAGGCACAACATGGCCATACTTCTGTTGATATGCCAAAAAATCACTAACTCAAACACCATTCTGAATAGATGAACTTTAAAAACTCACAGATAAATGTTTGCTAAGAGTTGAAATGTGAGAATCAAATGCTTTCTAAGAATGCGGGAAAAAGATACAAACACATAAGCAAAGGTTAATAATACTGATAAAATGGTACTGCCATGTAAACATATCAATTAAGTGAATGCCAAGGGCATTTTTGAATTACTGTGATTGTAGTGTGACTTCCACCCCCTCCTCATCTCTGTTTTAATTTGCAGTACAGGGACAAACCATCTGCTGAGCATGAAGAGGATATAATACCATCTTCACTATGTCAATGATGCTGCTATGTTATATAAACAGGTGACCTTCTACATAGCTGATTAGAAAATCAAAAATTTTGTTCTACCATGATTGTAAATATTAATATACCACTCACCTTGCTTGTCTGGAAGAGGAAGTTGGTGGTCTGTCTGTGATGAAACTTCTTCTACCACTCGAGCTGAATAGGAAACAAGAAGTGAGGAAACATTATAAAGGAAATTCGACACAATGGAAGACTTATCACTCGTGAAGAATACTACATACAAAGTTTAGCTGGAAAGATTTATTTAAAGTGGGAAGCAGTGTCTTCAAAGAAGTAAATGTTATCTTGTCCCCAGGCATAATACAGTCGAGTCCGCTTAACTCTAATTCGCTGGGGCCACTCCAATGAGTTGAAGAAATCAGAATTCGACTCACGATTTCCAAGGCAAGTCAACTGTATGCGAGCAAGCGAGCACTCGGGGGGGGGTCGGTCACAAGGGCAATTCAACAGGGGAAGTAACTAAGATGGCATATTGGGGAAGTATTTTAAATGGTAATATTTCTTTTTATAAGAAATTGCTCTGAGTAGTAGATTAACAGATGAGAAGGCCCACTTCTTCCACTTGTTCCCGGTTTTTCAAAATCGTAGAAAGCGTGCTAGTGGGAACGCCATACTTCTCAGCTATGGTATTCTTCGACATCGCACCCTTGTCAATTTCCTATGGTATGTTAATATTCGACTCAATGGAAAGAGTCTTGAGGTTTCTCTTCACGGGATTAGCGGAAGCCATTATTTAGAGGACAAATTCAACTTAATTCAAGTTAAAAATGATGAAGATGAGTCGACCGTACGCGAGCGAGCGAGCACACTGGGGAGGTCACGAGGGCAGCCTCTTGTTTATTTATTGTCACAGTGCAATGGGCCAGATGCGTTGTATGTATACACTGCTGCCGAAATGTTTAAGTATTGATTGATTTTTCAGCACTGCCGAGCCCTCCCGCATTTTCTTCCCCCCACTGTCTTATTAGCGGTGGTGTTAATACACACGCCCTACTTATTGTGCTGCGGCTAGTGGCACTCGCAGTGTCCAGTTTTATTGCCTCTCTCTTGCCGCGGCACCGTCTCGTTTGATTTTCAAGCCGCTGGCGTTGTTTAGCACCACGCGGGTAGAACACAAGGAGGTGATTTGCCTCTGTGACAGCGGTGGGCAGTTGGAGTAATCAGAAATAGGTGTTAATTACTTCTTGTTATGCAAAGGCAATTAATAGACGCAAAGAAGAAATAAAACCTATAATTTCTCTTTCTTTTGACTAATAAGAAATTGGAGGTATCCGATTTTGACATACATGGACTTGACTGTATTCATGTGCCACAAATCATGTTTTCCTTATAAAGAGCTGAGCAATAGGACTTTACCTCTTGAAGTTCATCATAATAGAGAATGGTGACAAAATTTTTCTTGCATTAAAATTTGTATAAAGTTCTTAACAAGTTCATATATCCCACTACTGGGATGTTAGGAATGAAGGACGTCATTTTTCTTGGTCGCAAAAGAAAGTATTATTGACTCAATCATATTCTCACTATACAGAATTATTTCAATTTGCTTGATACATGGGTTAGAAATAAAGAATCATACATTTTATAGGCTGATCTTGTGGCACATACTCTGCTTGAGTGTCAGAATATCTCCATTTTTTTTTAATTCCTATAATCACTTGACACAATATTATCAGAGATTTAAGCATATTTTCTGAAACTGCTTCACATTACCAGTTCTATTGTGCTTGCAAGACTGGTCAATTAAGAGCAGATACACAGAGTAGTGTCGCTTTACAAATAATTATCTTTATCATCTGCTTATCAGCACCATTTCTTAGATTCTAAATACAACTGTTCTTTGTCTTTTTTCTGGAAAGCCAAACTGTGATGGAGAAAAAAGCAAATGCTCTGCACAACTCTGCGAGCTGGAAGAGAAATCTTTTGTACACTCGGATGACATGGCAGAAAAATTATCCAGAATAATGAATTTTTGTGTTCTCACTGACAGATGAAAAACCTTACCTTGTTAGGGCTCCTCTAACACTCTCGGATTTGCTAGCAGCACCGGTAGGAGCAACTTTCTGAGAAAGTAAAAAAATTGGACAAAAAATAAATATGCACTGTCATCTCTTTCTGATCTCCACTTATTTTCATAATGGCATATGAAAAGCAGTTGATAACTACAACACACAACATTCACAATCAAGTGTCATCCACACAATACTCACCTTAAGCATGCTATGGATCTACAAGAAAGTATACTCCACTGTGTTCTGAATAAATGTGCATTTTTTATTTATAAGAGGATGGGTGGCATAAACACAGATAAGATTGTACACCATCTTCTCAGTATTGCATAATTTCTGTTTTGTTGTTGTTTTTTTTCAACCTCCCCTCTTCTTCTTCCTGAATAAATGACAGCAAATGTTATCAATGAATACAAAAGACTACCATTTGGATACATGATAATACTTACATTTAGGTCTACCACAAATGTGGAAATGTTGGTCTTGTTGAAGGATGCACCTATCTGTTGATATGAACATGACAGACATTGAAATCCCCGAATGACACACAAGAAAATGTTTATTTGTAAAGTAAGTCTGCAAAATTCCATGTCGCACTATTCAGACTGATATAGAGAGCCAAAGGGCTAATTCATATGCCTGAAAAATTGCTTTCTTCAATAAATATCACAGCATGATAATTGCATACACTATATGACATTACTTCTGGGATTCACCAAGTAATAAATCTAGCAATATGAATCTCAAAAAACTGATGGCTGCAAGAGCAAGACCATCCACATAGACAAGCTTGTCACATAGATTGAACACAATCTGCAGATGCATTACCAAATTTATAATACAATAATTGGACAGACATTTGTCACGAGAATGCTGACTAAGCAGCTTAAAATTGTATCTGTTCCTGAGCATTTCGCTGTTATAGGAGCCTGAAGTGATCAGTTTTCATTCGGTTTCCTACAACCTATTAGTACTAGGGTGATACTGAAGCTCACAAAGATAATGACTGCTTAGCTTGGACAATGTTTACTTGGATAATGTCCATAATGCTATCAGAACAGATGATACACTACCAAATTAAATATCAAAACAATTGCAACTCTGCATAATAATCTTCACAACTTCCTTATAAAATTCATAGTGAGCAAATCATCCTCCCGATACTACACTGTTCCACCGCCTTATCAGATTGCAGTTTTGATTAGTTGTAACTTCCATTGGTATTGTATAGATGTTCATGACTTCAGATATACAGTAATTCACCTACATCCACAGAACTGTTCATAGTGTGAAATGTGACGTTTACATTTTGCTTGAAACTGTCTGAAAGAAATGAAGCAGAATAATACTGAGAAGAAGATGGTATGCTAAACTGCACACATACCAACTGTGAATTAGAGATGGCCATATCAGCTACATCTGACCAGGCCACTTGAACAATATCATGACAAACGAAAGGCTCCCAGCCATACACTTTGAGAGTATCTCCACACCCACTGTATAAACATGCGCCATCAGGGTGAAAGGCTATGCTCCTGAAAAGGAAAGGGAGAAAAATATTGAATGGAAGAACCAAAGAGAAACTGATCAGTCTAAAGGCCAGCAGAAGTTGTTGCTCAACATAAACATGGAAAATCGTTACTCTGATAAGTGAACTTGCTAGTGAAATCATTAGCTGCTTGCAAGGGAGGCACGAGTACACATGAACATCCCAGGGTGAGGAAAGTTTGTATATAAGGGCAAATCAACTGAAAGTCTTCACAGGAAGAATGCCAGGTCAGAATACTGTTTCAATTCTCCTGCCCCTCTCTGGGAACTGGGCCACATTTTGGTCATCACTTGGAGGTGCCTGGCTTTTGTCTTGTTTTCTTGTCATGAGATCTAGCAATTCCTAAGCTGACTCTGCTTAACTGCAAACTATTTAATTGCGACAACTGCCATTAATAACAATATTTTTCATATAAAAGAACACTACATTTTCTGGGCATTTAAACTAAAACAGATAATTGCTGAAATTTTGTCAAAGCTCTTGAAGAGTCATGACAAAGCAGGGTCAACTGCAACTGTGCTGCTTTGCCCCAAACCCTTGTCACAAATCTCTTTTAACTATTGGCAGCACTATGATGAAAGTGTCAGCTTTATCTTATCCGACAATAAAACACTGATTCCTAATCCTAAATACTTAACCAAACTTTCACATAAAAAAAAACAAAAAACAATCTACATCAAGAGATATTAAAATGCGGATAGTGTTGACAACACAATCAGGTAACAAGCAAACCTTGATACCTTAGTAAATTTTCAGATTAAAGGCTCACCTGACAGGATGTTTATCAGCATCAGAACTGCTGATACATTGGAATGACTCTAAGTCCCAAAACTTGACTGTCCTGGAAAAGTTAAAATATTGTACATCAAACAGGGAAAAGAAAACCAATTTTCTTTTTTGGTGCCATACAAAAAGGAATCAGTGCATTCAAAAATTAGCTAGCTCCATATTCTTGGTGAAAATTAGGTTTGAACATACTGAGATAAAACCTTTCCTTCGTTCTTAAAGGTGAAACCAACTTCGAGATTGAATCGTATTAGAGTTATCCTGATCCACTAATCCCTTCTTCCAACATTTTCTCATTCAAATTTCTCTAAAGAAGATGCAATGACAATCAGACAAGTGATTTCTAGTTGTCATACAACCTGAGAATTTCCAAATAAAGAAACTTAAACAATTATTTATTTTCATCCAAGATACATGTCCTTAATGGACTGAGACTGACTGATTACCTGACACAAGTTCCAGTGCCCATCACTATCAATCTGTTTATGAGTTACTTAGAACATTTGAACAAAGACCTCTGTTTACTGAATAAAAGAACTCAACATCATGAAAAGTAAAACTACAATGAAAACTAAGGTGAAAATAGACCAAAGGAAGTCCTACTTATCACTACTGCCTGTTGCCAGTAAAAGATCTGATGGATGGAATTCCACACAGTTGACAGGTCCCCTGTGAAGTTTGAGTTCTGTGAGAAGTTTGCCAGCTGTCAGGTCCCATAGCTAAGAGAGAGAAAGAGATGAATAAATAAGGATTAGAAGAACATAAGGGGTCATCACATTATATAAAATGCATTCTCTGAAGGTCAATACATTGAAAGACTTATTCCAAAATAACCAGACATCCTAAACCTAGGTATCTTCTTTAAAATATTTTGCAGTAACCATAGTACTAAGCTCAACCAACATAAAGGTGGAGTTTGAAACTAGTAAAGTGTTTCAAACAATGTTGCTAGCTTTGTATAAAGGGTTTTCATGTTAAGAATGTCTGTGTTCCAACAGCTGCATTCCCATGGCCCCATACCTAAACTACAAGCAACAGTATTTCTAGCTGGTAATATGGAACTCAAATACAGTCTCAATTATAACTTTACTCCCATCCAATTTGATAAGACACTCTTCTACTGTCTCTACATCAACATATTTCAAAATTTAGGACAAAGGCCCAGCATAGCCCATCCATAAATTCTCCAAGTCCTGAACAATATCAGAAAATTACAACAAATTCAGTGAAATCATTTCTTGCTTGGCAGATAATTTCTAATATATAAATTATACCATATTATTTCTCCATTAACTTCTATACAGAGTACAGAGATAGCTCTTTCAGAGACAGTTTAATTCAATTGTCATATTTAACCTTGACTGTACTGTCCTCGCTGGCTGATGCTATCCATTGTCCATCTGGAGTAAATCTGAGACAGTTCACACAATTTGTATGACTCTGAAAGCACAAGCAAAAAATAAACAATAAAAAGTATATGATCAATATGACTGACCAGATGTATTATTGTATTAAATCCATGTTAGCCACAGAACATTTTCATAATGTGTTGTGTATTACTTTAAGCAACACTGGTCTTAACACCACTCTCATCCATCCATATTTAGTGAGAGACACATTCTATTGCATTTAAACAGAGTGAGGCCCTGGAAGAGCATTGATACTATTTTAATCACTAAGCCACCCAAGTAACAATGTAAAGTTTAGGGAGTCCTTTCAGGAAACTAAATCATTAAAGCAGTTAACATGTGTAATCTTTATGAAAATAGATTTAAATGAGCATGACAAAGTAAGGAAAGAGTAAGTCTGTAATGGTGAGAGGAAATGACAAGAAGAAAAGACAAAAGCAAAAAAGAATAATACCAACTTTGTATGTGTAGATGCAACCTTTCCGTCTAATGTCCCACAACTGTTAAAAAAGAAATAAAAGGAGCTGTGTCAAACTAATCAATATGTCAACAAAAGACATATGAAAATGTGATTAATTCAACAATATGTTAACATGTAGAGATGCAACATTGTTTTTTTTTCATCTCGTAAAATCCAGCACAACTCTCTTTCATTTTTCTAGGTAAACACAGAACCCCACCTTTACTTCCTCTATACTTCCTTCAATGATGTCATCTGTATGAAATTAAAAAGATTGCACAAGCACTGATAAAATACGAGGGTGAATAACAAAACAAATCAAATATTAAGGACACTGCAGTGCAGAAGCTTAAAAATATGAAAAAGACAAAACAGTTTGAAAATTACCTTCACATTACAGTCCATTGAGCCTGATGCCACATAGTTGCCATATGGGTGAAAGTCCAAAGATTTTATTCCTGCTTTGTGACCAGTCAGAGTTCGTAAAACTGCAAATAAAACCACCAGTCATTAGGTAACTAAAAAGTGCGCTAATTTCAAGCCAAAATGTTCAAACTACACTAACGCTATCACCATTTTGTCATCATGTGATTACTGAGTGCCCTGTGAATTAGTGGCATAACTGTGCATCACAGAATAAATCTTACAGGAATTCTTCAAATTTCTTCAAAATTCTTCAAACGAGATCATGATGGTTCGGACTACAGTTTATAAACAAAACTGCTGTGAATAACTAGGACAAACAACTTTTATTATTATTAATCTTGCTCCTTCTAGTAATTTCTTTCTCTTCACCCACACTGCCCACCCTTTCCCCACAGATCATGTAAATATCACCAGTTCCCTCTCATCTATGATAGAGATTTTGTGTTAATCAAAATTCATATGTGTGCATGTTCTATGAGACTTGAATAAACCATGCAAACATACAATAATCACTATCAACTTCAAACCAGCTGATGTCACATACTTTTAGCTTGTTCCAGGTCCCACACCTTCAGAGCACCGGACAGAGATCCAGCAACCACCAATTCTTCATCCTGACCAAACCTCACAGACTCAATGCTTGTTGTGTGACCAGTCAAGCTCTGCAAACAACATTATTCAACACATACATGTACTTGAAGCAGTGAAGCACTGAAAGGCATTATATTCCAGCATCTCATACTGTGGCTAATTAACTTTAATTATGCAACTCCACTGATATGTTCATATATCATTACTCGTTCAAGGTATTTGATGAATACAGATCTTCATGTAAAAGATAAACTCATTTTCCAATCCCCATCCAATCTCTTTCCTTCTGCTCCACAAAATATGAAAGTCCCCTAATACATACTAAGCATTTTTAATTTCAGGTTTTTCAACTATTAACTAATGTAGTAGTTTGATTGGAACCATACAAAGAAAAAATGACAGACATGGTTGGTTTCACTTCCAGCACATCTAAACTCAAGTCAGGGTTCTTGTTCTAGAATCTTTCCTGAAGAATTTTCATGAGATTTTCATCATTTTTCTCAGTGCTTTCTCCAGGTCACATGAGACTGGAACAAATTTCTCCCTCATCATAAATCTTGGCAGAGCAGATTTGCAAATTTTGAGGGGTATTTAAATTTTTTTTAAGTTCTTTTAGTTTCTGCGCAGAAAATGGGAAGGAGGGAGATGAATCAGCAGCAAGGGATTTTGATATATAAACGGTGAATCGCACAGTTGCATGGTCTGGAGAACACACTGTTTTCCTGGGAGTAAAACTGTGCACTTTGAGATCAATTTATGTGGCAGAATTGTTTTTCTTAGTCCCAAAATTTGTGCCTTTTTTCAAACTGTGAAGATTTTCCAGGAGCTTCTTGAAAAAAATTTTTTTTTTTAAAAATCTATTGAGAATTGGCAAAATTGGAAATGGAGGGAAATCACAATGCAAAATCGATCTGGCAGAGATTCTACCATCTGATGGAAAATTCTCACCTATGGCAGGAGGAAACTATAAATTTGAGGAGATATCCAGAGAATTTGTCTGCAAAACATATTCCAGGAGCCCCTGAAATTTCAGAATGGCACATGAACCCTGTTTAAAATACAGTAACTCAATCTTTCTATTTCCACTCAAATTCTTCATACCATTATGCAATGTGGCTTTCCAACAGACCACAAATTTACTTTGCGATCATCCCCACCGGTCACCATCACTCGCCCTGATTTATGTCCCAAGCCCAGACACTTGACATCTGCACTGTGGGCCATAAATTCCTCTGGTGAATGAAAGAAACACTGCATTAGACCATTATATAACACCATTAGGCATTAAGCACTCTTCATTTTTTTATGCCACTCCATCACTGTGACAGACAGCACTGTACATTATTGCATGGTGACAATTATTTTGTACCGGTTAGACCTGATGTGTGTGTTTTTAATTATAATTATATACATTTTACGATCACCACCAAAGTTCATTTTCATCCTGTAAAGCATCTTATAGCTCTCTTCAAAGTGGTTTTGATACTAAATAAAGTACATATTTATTATGATTATTATTTATTGCATCTGGAACATCATATAATCAAGGTCCAATTGTTATCAGCTGTCTCTCAGTCTCAGGACAGCACCACTCTTGTATCATACAGTGATTAGTATGTGGTACATCTAGTCTTAGCCTTACATTTTACTGGACAATAACCAAACCCTGCCTGAATCTAGGTCTAATCTAAATTTATGGCCATGTGACATCTGCTGTTTACACACATTAATTTCTCCTATGTTTGGTATTTCTCCGCATTAATTTGTATTTCTGAGAGACCACAGCCAGTGCCAGTGAAAATATTTTGTGGTATTCCTTCACAGATTAAAATAACTAAATTCTAAGGTTGCATGAAAACTTTCAATGATTTTCTTCTCGGACTGTGATAAACTGGGAATATAAAACACCACACTTATATTGCCTGCAATTTTTGTAAAGTATGATGTGATAATAGTTCCTGACCCTCCTCCACACGATCCCACCCCCTACCAATAACTCTGTGAACACCAGACTGATTTAAATAGTGTCCTTATTAAAAAATGATTGTAAAAGTAAAGTGATTTCATAAATTGGGTAACCTAGCATGCTTGAAAACAAATCTTTCGCCATACAGCAACTATTTTTATGATAATGGACTTTGAAAACGATGCCAGTTTTGCTGGCTTAGTGATAGTCATTGTCACACAGATGAAGTTGTGTAGCAATGACATCAATGTGCCAGGAGCCCAGTTTACTTAAGACGAAGTGGCAAAGTTTTAGAAAACCATTTTACTGGTGGAACTGTAATTAAATGACTTAGAACAAAAATCGGCTTTCTCTAACAACGGCACCGATTTAGTTGAAATATCGATATAGTCCATGACTTGTCTATGAATGTTTATGACTAAATGAACTGTAGACTTGTAGACTATCGTCATTATCATTGCGGTGCTGTCCTTTGATATAGCCACTGTTTATAGGTCTAGGTCAGCAAATTTCGAATGTGCACTTCAGCATGTCAGCATCATAACCTCATCAATTTTGTCATGTATGAGCAACTCGCCAACTCAACTGACCACTGATCCAAGGGGATTCTGGCAGGGCAAAACCTGCCATTCGCCCATTTTACATTCACCTGTTCACTGTCACTGTTCTGCTCTGGTGGTAAGCCATGAAATCTTGACAGAGTAATGAGAGAGTAATGGCCTGGATACCACAATGAGATCTAGACTAGATCTATACTACTATTTACTACTAATTGGTAGAAGTAGAACAGAAATGATAGGCCTATATCATCAAATAATCATGATGTGGTGATGATCAGAGCTGGAGAAGTAGAAGTTTTGAGAAAAAGATGACTGGAATCTGGATAAGTGGATTGATCTATTGACGAGCTTGACTCACGGAGTCTCCAGGACTTCTTTGTTGTCGCCATGGCTCAGTCTCCCACTCAGATAATTCGTGTGTGTCTTTGACAGCAGTTAACCATGCATCAATATTCATTCAATCGAAGACAGCAACATATCCTTAGCATTTTAGAAGTGCCATTTTCACATTTCGTGACTCAAGCCTAAGAAATGACAGAGGAAAATGGTGGTGGTCTATCAATGCTACATGGATTTCGATTGGCCAATAGAACAAAAAGGAACTAATCAAAATATACATTACATAGTCAAAACGGAAGTTTAGTTGCGAGTATGCGCAGTTTAATACTTCCGATGTAAACAATTTTGATTGTTGTTAGGAGGATAGACTTGAAATCTTCCGTAAGCATGATGACTCTCCTTATGTCAATTCGTCCGTCATCGATGAAGCTTTGCTCACATTTGAAGCCGTTATGTGTGACCAAATGTTTACATTACATACAAGGCCAGTCACCAGATCCCAGGACCAGGGAATACTTTTATTTTATCGATCATCAAGGACAAGTAAGGCAATTTAATCAGCAACAAGAACAGTAGATCGAAGGGGAGGAATTCCGAATGAGATTCTCACCTGATGCTGCTGTCTCGACGAACATTAGGGTCAGAAACTCGCCTCGACTGATTTTACTGCCTTGATGGGCATTAGAGTAAGGGGTATGGTCGGGAGTGTAATAATAGGCAAGAGTTCCAGTTAGGGGTGTGAGTCTCATTCGGAATTTCTGCTGATCAAAGTTCATCTGATCTGTTACAATAACATTACTATTTCCCGCATTTAAGTTTCCGTGATTGGATTATTTGTTACTAGACTAGTTCTTAATCAAGCCTTTGTCAGGTGTGCCCAGTGCCAAGCACATTGGGTGTATATTGGATGAGCATGACGCACAGCATTGTGACGTGCTATATTATGTGCCGTGTCAGGTAAGATAGTGCTCAGCAGTGCACTCACTGTCTGGTGAGCTCTATGTAGGCATGAATTTTGCCTCCCACTATCTATGATAATTTATGCCTTGTGTATTGATGAGCATTTGCTATGTCCGGCAATCACTTTGTTATATCTACTGAGCAACTAAAGTATTTGATTATGATAACTACTAGGCAAATACATTTTTTTTCTGTGTTAAGAGCTATTAGGGGTCAGCAAAGGGCCAAAAATGAAAGATTTATGGATAACAGCAGATCTCAAGCTACTGTAATAGCTTGCACAGTAATAGTGGTAAGCTGACATCAATAAAGCACCTGGGGCTGTATGCAAAATCTTCATGTTAATTAACGCACTGCGGTAACCACTGGAAACTCACAAAATATTAATAGTGTTCACTGCAGTTAATACAGTATGTTAGTTAATGTATATATTATGCATATGGCCACTGGACAGTTAGCTGCACCAAAGGCTTTTGTTTAAGGAGTAATTAAGATGCTATAAACATGTAATTTATTATTTCAGTGTTCATTTAATACTTAGTGTAATTCACTTGCTTTCGTTAAGCATTATTATCACCTTTAGAACCATATGTTCAGTGCTGTATCAAACTGACTTCTCCAATTGCTTCTTCCTTTTTACAGTTATTCCTGGATGATGCCAGAATTAAAAATTTCACATCCTGCTTTAAAGGTAATGTATAAACAAAATTAACTATAAAGTTTTTTGATACTTCCCCCATTAGAGGTCTTTTATTTCATTTTAGTATATCCAACGCAGCATGTGGTCACTGAATTAATGAAAGAGATGAAAAAGACAAATTTCATTATGATTATGGAATAAGGAATGAACACAGATAAAAAATGTTCATGCGGAGGGCTTTGATAAACAAAAGAAATAGTAGAAAAGAAACGAGAATTTGGTGAGATTTACGTCTATGATTTTTGCATTGACATCCAACTGTTAAATCAAGCAGATCTCACAAGCATTCACATGAATTTCCCCAACAGATGTTGAATGCTATGAAATCTTCCACACAAAGTATAAATCAGAAAGAACAAGGAGTGGAAGGCCTTCATAATTCATATTTAGTACAATAAATGATCAAATTGATAGTTAGCAGCAAAGCAGGGTTGGGGATAATCTTAGATATATCATTTTCAGGTTAAGAGAACTCCGCATTACTACCATCTTATTGTAGGGATGTGTTGACTGTTTACAAAGCACTGCGTATGCATGCGCATGAGTACAAACAAAAAACCCAGAAAGTAGTTCGGGTAGTACTTCCACCATTTCAAAAAAGAGCTCCTCTGTTATTATGTACACAACAGCCTGGTTGTTAAAGATGTGTTGTGCTTAATAAACATAATATGATTCTGTTTCAGAAAAGGATTTTCTAGTCTTCTTCTTCAAGAGACTGAAGGTGAACACAGCAGGGAAATATGCTGATGAATTTCCATATGTATCTCCTTGTGGTCGTGAGCAAAATTATGTGCGATGTAATGATACACCGATAGTGTTCACACACATCATTGAAAGCACCGGCAATAGTCCGGATCGTCTTTCATATGGGGGTGCTGCTGACAGATTGACAGTGACTTTTGAGCCACAACATGTGTGTATGTTACCTCATACAGGGAGAGTTTACCACCCAGCACCAGAGCAGTATGGAGGCATTGGCCTCATAAAGTCAGCACTTGCTATTGAGATCAGCAAATATTTTGAGTTCATGTCAGGAGATGAGAGCAAACCACCGTCACACTTCACATGGAGAAACACGCGCTATGAATTGACTAACAAGCTATTTGATGTGGTCAAGGACAGGAAAGTCTTGGCAGAGGATGAAGAATGACTGTATGGAACACATGTTGGCCATGAGCATGGGTAAATGTTGCTTGTAAGAAAGGATGTGTATTATCATGAAGCTTTCTGCATTGTCAACTTACAAAATGCCCACTGTGTAATTTGGAGAGTCAAAATGGCATTTTTGTACATTATTGTGTTATGCAGACTGTTTGTATCTAGTGATACAGGACAATCAACATAGTTTGAGGATGTATTGTGTATAGCTCATAATGGATGTGATCAAAACTTGACATTCTGTGATGTGGGTAGCGATTTATTCTGGTTTTACCAAATTTACAAGAAGTGAAACAGGTTTAGATCCTCTTGCAACAGGAGTCTTCCCTGATGTTAATATTTCCAGTTTAGTTTTAGCCTTGAGTCATTGTTTGTTTCTTTTGTTACAACTGTAGATAAGACAGCTCAGCATGTAAATAAAGACGTTTACACCAAGTGTGGAGCTGCTTTGGCAATATAACATTTCCAATTCATTCTCATCGCATTGCACAGTACTAATGTCCTGGAACCATCCACAAATCTGTATCAGATATTATTATATCAGGTTGAAACTGCTGATCTCTGTGAGTCAAAGCTGTTAACTAGAAATTTTTATGCCATATTCTGCATAATTTATATGGTACACCAGTTTATGAATGAAGGCAAAATTTAAGATAACTTCAGGAGTGATTAGAAAATTACCAGAATTTACAGTTTACTATTTCTATTGCCTCACATCAGTCTACGCCACTGAATGGTGCAGGGACTAGATTTGATTTTGCAGGTAAAATCAAAGTGTGACATGGGTGTACATACAGTTCTCTTTAACACTAAAATAGTGTTAAAGTAGGACACGCACTTCAAAAATAATTTTCCACTTTTCAATACCTTTTCTCCTTAAACATTATCTATGGTGCCCACCGAGTCAATTTTGCGAAGTAAGAGCATCGTTCTGTTATCGTGCGCGTATGTAATATGACGCAACAAAGAGAGCTAGAGTTACCGGGTTTGGCCCTTAAGTCCAGAATTATTCCCCTTCCCCGATCAGCAGAAGCCCGCGGCAAAAACGCTGACGTCACTTACGTTCCAGCATCTGCAGACACCTCTACCTGACATTGTATTATTCAGCTTTTAATTAAGGTTCTGGTATTCCAAATTCAAATGTAAAGTTTGATAGAGTAAGCCAGAAAAAGTATTCTGCATTTTTATTGCCTCAGCATGATTTTGTTTGGCATATCTACTGTTCACAGAGGAATTAAAACATTCATACCAACATGCTATCACCCGTCCGCACAGCACTGGCTAGACAGCTGGGCCATGTGGCAAGAACGTATTTGACGTAAGCTTATGGCCGCCACGCGCGCAGTGGTTGTAACAATTCGGACTTTGGATAATGTAATCCTATGGGTTGTCTGGGGCCAGCAGAGGCGTCATATCATTATGACAGACACTTGAAGGACTGTTTTATTGGAATAATAGGGTACCGTATGATTTAATATGGTCTGTATTACGGTTCAGTCTTCCTTTAAGCCACACCAGCAAGAACAGTGAACCACTCCACTGCATCTGTGTCTTCTCATAGCTATGAAATATTAACCACAAGAAGATATTAAAGAAATGTAGAGTTTTGAATGAAATCGGCTTCATCTGTTTCCACACACAGCAGTCAAATTGCATTTTTTGCATTCAGGGGATTGCACTTACGTGCAGTTATCTCCCTTCTTGTGAATGGGAATGGGTTACTGTAGTGTCAGACCACTTCATAATTATCTGTATCAGATATGATTATGTCTTTCATTCTGATGTCCTTTGAGTGAAGGAAGGAACCTCCTTATCACAGATTGTATTATTTATCAGATTATTGTTGTCAGTATGTAATCTTGCAATTGTAATATGTTCCCAGGGTTGTTGTAACGAATAAAAATTAACGCCGCTACGAGTACTCATTACAGTTTTCGAGTAACAATTATCTACTCGTTACACGCTTCATCTTAAGTAACGAAAAAATACTCGTTACCGAATTTTTGTGTAACAATTACAAAATTATTCGTTATTTTTTTCGTTACTTTTTTTGTTACTTTTGGGTGTGTGGGTGTTTGTGTGCGTGTCACGCGCTTATTTGACAGCCAGAATTGGATTTTGGGGGAGACCAAAAAATTTAAAGCAAGCTGATGTCGGGCACAAGCTCCTTCGTCTGTCCAAGTGTACCTGTGCAAAACTAAACGGTCATGAAGATTGTGGTGTCCACTTAACCATACCACTGATCCTCTGCGTATACATCGTCACGTCATAATTGTGTAAACAGTTGAGATATGCGCAACCAGCAATCATTTTTCAAATGTGTACTTGCTTGAAATTGAGATGAAAAGGAGCTAGTGGTGGAGCGTAGTAATGTGGCCTCGACCCGCAAGGAGGGAGTTATTGGGGGAAGGGGTGAAGTGGAATGGACGTAGGATACTAGGATCAGGCCTCACCTTCGCGCCACCCAGTCGCGGGCGAGAGGAGGGTGCAGGGGGAACGGATGAAGGGGAACAGGTTGTGTTGCGTCGGGCTGCCCATGGTGTAAGGGAGGGAGGGGTAAGAGGGGCGACCTTACCTGCGTTTAGTCGGGAGGAGGTGGGGCAGGATTGAGTAAGATGGCTGTGGAATTTGAACACAAACACCAGACCACAAAATGTTTTAAATTATAATCAATCATATGTGAGGATTAAAGAACACTAATGTAACCGTCACGTGCAAGCCAGAATATGCCGGTGTCAGGCTTTATCTCTTCGTTTTACAAATACGATTTACTTATTAAGAGCATGAGGTGGGCCGGTTGCAAACGCACCTGGTCTGCACTCATTACAGAAATGTCATCACCCCCACTGCGTCATAAGCGAATCCACCATCCAGTGTCGTGGTTCTCTCTTACACCATTCCCATCAAGCTAAGTGTTAAAGAGTACAGATGAAAACCT
>JAWQUT010000095.1:1579337-1610018 GCA_033807755.1 Ellobium chinense
CTGTGTGTGTGTGTGTGCGCGCATGCGCATTTGTGTGTATATATGTGTGTGTGTGCGTGCGTGTGTGCATGTGTATATGTGTGTGTGTGGGTTTGTAGGTCTGTGTCTATGTCTGTGGAGTGTGTTCACGTACTCGTCCATTTTCTGTATTTAGGATAATATTAATGATAACGGTTATGATGATGATGTGTTGGTCGTTCCTAGAGATAGAAAAAGAGACTCAGAAAAATTATGAGAGAAAGAGAGAGGAAAAATAGGAATAAAGTGTTGCTAGATTGGTGTCAAAAAAACGTCGTAGAAAAATGAAGGTAGTAATAAATGGGAGACAATCACGGATGCGTTATTTCACGATTGTCATTTTACTGGTTGTTTCCCTTTGACTGCTGCACCTATCCTAACTTGTGTGGATTTTTTTCGGATTGTCCCCACAGACACCACCAATGTATCATCATTACTGGTTCCCTCTGAGAGTATCACCACCACTACATCAACAATGGCAACATCAGCAATGACAACAGCAGCAGATACAGTACCAGCAACAGTATCACCATCACCACAACCACCATCACCACCTAGGATCACTACTACCATCACCATCACCACCACCACCACCATCACCACCATTACCACCATAACACCTGTTGTTACGCAGGCGCCTGCGTGCAGATACACACAATATTAGTAGTTAAGGTCTACCCCATTATCCATGACTTGGATGAAACGAAATTCCGTGTGATCTTAGGTACACAATCAAGAGACTGAGAAGGAGAGTGAAAGACACAAAAAGAGAAAGAGACAGACAGGCAGACACAGAGAGAGGGGGGAATTAATTGTTTTCAAAAATTTGTGGTCAAAGGAACATAATCGTTAAAAATGACGGTCGTAATAAATGGGAGACAGATCATGGATGCACTAGTAATGGTTGTTATTTCATTAGTTGCTTCCCCTTAGCTGCTCCTGTTTTGCTTAAAAGGTCGGGTTTTTTTTTTCTCTTATTCCATGTTTCTGTTAACTGTCATCAGTTATCATCAGCAGCACCTTCACCACCACCACCAACCCCACCACCACCACCACCACTATTATCATCACTACAACTACCACCACCATAATTGTGTTAACCCAAAATCGACGACCAATACATCACCTTCCTAACCTTTATATACACTATCCTACATAGGATTGCTCTCTCTGTTAAGAGAGAAATGATTTGGTGAAAAATTTACGGTGGAAGGGACATAATCGTGAAAAATTAAGGTCGTGATATATGGGGGACAAATCATGGATGCACTAGTTCACCATTGTCATTTCAGTAGTTGTTTCCCTTCGGCCTTTGACACCTATTGTTTTTTCTTCTTTTGGCCCTATTAACATTTTGCGTTATTCTAAATATACCACTGTGATTTGGGGAAATTTCTTCCATGGAGGTTAAAGTGCTTCTTTTGCCCGATCTTTTAACGGGAAGAAAAAGGGGGGTCAACGCCTAAAGTTTTTCACAAATGTCTTTTGAAAAAGACCACCTCAAATTCTCATTTGGTCCCCAATTTTTCATTTGGCTGGTTTTGACCGCGTGCAAATACATAGGTCTACACATTTT
Source organism: Ellobium chinense (assembly GCA_033807755.1). NCBI lineage: Eukaryota > Metazoa > Mollusca > Gastropoda > Ellobiida > Ellobiidae > Ellobium > Ellobium chinense. The sequence continues at coordinate 1,580,932 of JAWQUT010000095.1, forward strand.
ATTTTTTTATCTAGAAGGCTCAAATTGTACCTGAAACTTTAAAATTGGATGCTTTACTTAGATCACAGGTCATTTTACATAATTCTACGCCCTAACACTGTCTGGCAGGGCCCCCAAAAAGGGGGATTTTATATATTAGCGGATTAATTGGGTTGTACACTATGAGTGATTTGCCCTTCTAATAGGTGTCACAAACCTTAACCGGTCCTGTCTTTTTGTTTTTTTTCCACTTTTCCATTTACCACTATGAATGCTTCGTGGTTGCTATTTTATTAAGAGTATATCACCACCGTTACAGCAGCAATAATAATCTGGCGCCGACCCATAAGGAGGAAGTTGGTGGGGGAAGGGGTGAAGTGGACGGACGTAGGATACTATGATCAGGACTCACTTTCGCGCCACCCAGATGAAGGGGGGGACAGGTTGTGTCGTGTCAGGCCGCGCGTGACGTAAGGGATGGGGATAAGACGGGCGACCTTATCTGCATTTAGTCGGGAGGAGGTGGGGCAGGACTGAGTAGGATGGCTGTGGAATTTGAATACAGACACCAGAGCGCAAAATGTTGCAGGTTTCTAATCAATCATACGTGAGGATTGAAGAACATTAATGTAACTGTCACATGCAAGTCAGAATATGCAGATGTCAGGCTTTATCTCTTCGTTTTACAAATACAACTTACTTATTAAGAGGATATGGTCGGCTGGTAGCAAACGCACCTGGCCTGCATTCATTACAGAGATGTCATCACCCCCATTGTGTTACTAGTGATAAGCGAATCCACCATCCAGTGTCGTGGTTCTCTCCACCAATCCCATCTAGCTAAGTGCAATATTGGCCTGATCGACACATTCGAGTGGCGTCCAGCTGTAAGTTTTATGATCACATGTTATCTCCAGTCTGTTGTGACTGGGTCGATTTCTGAAGGAAAATGCTTTATGCTTAGTGGGACCATTCAAGTTTATAGTTCATAGTGAGGTTATACTTTATAAATATACTTTGTAACTTGGGATCAAGGTTTATTTTAAAAGGTAAAGAAGGGAAAATTTGATGCACTAGGACTGTATACTTAGTAAGGAGGAACGCCTAGCATACCGGTAGTTGATATCGGGGTCTTATTGTGTTTTGGCAAAATCATTCCTGGATGCTGTAGTTTATCTAATTGAAGATGAATGAATGACTGAACAAAAGAAGGAAAGAAAGTGGAAGGCAGGGAAGGAAGGGGCAGGCAGGCATATATAAGACAATATGACATTGAGCTAAAAGAGAAAGAGGGAAGGGACAATAAAATCTATCATTTCAAGCCATAGAAGATCAAAGTTACAAAATGACCAATTAATTACCCTTTCTGATTCTTTAATCCCAAATCTAAAATCTCACAGATTTACAATTTCACGAAAAAAAAAAACACACACACACACACACTAATGTATATAGGGGGAAAAGCTTCCAACACTATGCACTTGGTAAAGCGAGATATACAGTTCCTGGGGTCGAATTAACAACACACGACTAGAGGATCATAAAGATGATACCGGAATAATAATAAAATACAAACTGTGTGACTGAAAGTCACTGTACTAACACACACAGGATTGTAGGCCTATTTTGAAGATTTCTCTCTAAAACAGGCTGTGCACTTCAGAAAATTATGAATTTCCTTGTAAAGAAACATTTACACAAAAAAAAAAGATATTAAAATAAATGGCCATTGATACCAGAACGAACAAAGGCTGCTATTTTGAGACTTCAACACAAATAAAGTAGATATTAATTCAATGACTTTATGGATATCACTCAAAAGACAACCATGATAAATTATGTGAAAAATGCTAGTTGACTTTTTGCACACTTGTTTCGTTTCTTGGATAACCAAGAAACTGAGCTATGAAAGTAACTGAAAAGTAACTAGTTACATTTCAAAGTAAAGTAATTTTAACCGTTACATTGCTTTCTAAAAAGTTAGGTAATTGTAACAATTACTCATTTTTCAGAAAAGTAAAGTAATTGTAACAGTTACTTTTAAAAGTAATTTTTAACAACCCTGTATGTTCCCGTCGTCAGGGAATGAATGCTATATTTTATGGTAGCTATCGAAGTTACCGATAGTGGTCATGATAAACTTTATATGTGTTGTTTTCTACAAGAACTCCATCTGTGAGTCCATCTCATTTGCAGCATTTGGTTAGGCATTTTATGATCCAAAGGGGTGTAATAAGAGAGTCAGTGATTCATGTGACAAAACTTCATGTGCTTTAGGTCAGATGTGAATGAAAGTTTGGAGTGACTTAAGACAGATTGTGAGTTGCTTTGAGTTGTGAGGAATGTATGAGCATGGACTGTCAGAGCTTAGTGTGTGAATTGCACACTTGTCTAAATGCTTTTGTAGATCTGCAAGCATGATTTTGGTTAAATGTGTCTTGGGCAAATTTTCACATTGTCATTGTTATTTGCTGCCTGCAATTCACCTTTTTGAATCAGTCAGCCAGAGCAAACAATTCCTTTATTTGCCATAACCTAAGGGTGAGGCTTGAGAGCCTGAATGACTGGGTAATGTTTATAATTATTGGTAAACAAGAATTGTGATTGGAAACAGAGCTGTGAAGTAAATAAAAAATGGCATTGACTGGCCTCGTTTAACCATGCAGAAAGCTTTTTTTTTAGCTTTTCAGAAAGGTGAATTTGGACAGATTTCCAGTGATTACTAAATGTTTATCTTAAACAGATAAAAGAAACATCCACAAACACTAATGGCATAACAAAGAAGCTTTGCCAAAACTTTCAGTAAATTGGAGTCATGAAATCATTTATTTGATCAATGACAGTGAAATTGTGTATTTACAGTATAATTACAGAATCATTATTAGTTACAGAAATACACGCTTGGCAGTCGTTGTAAGACCAAAGGTTAGAGAGATCATTGTTTGCCAGTGATGAAACATCTAAAATGGAGCTTGAAGAATGAGATAGAGAGGAAACCAGAGTAATGATGAGTAATAAGAGTAAAGATGTTGTTGATGGTGGCAGGAGTGACAATGATGATGAAGAAAGGAGGAGTTGTGCAAAGATGATGATGTAAATAAAATTTGAAGATACAGATGACAATGATGATAAATATGATAATAAGCCGCAATTTACGTGATTTCATGTGACAGGATAATGATCACAAAATGATATTAGTGATTTATCTCTATGAGAGATTTTACTTTGCATTATTACTAATAGCAATTTCAGGCTAGCTAGACAGCTTCCCTAGTCCTTTATGTCAATCTTAAAAGTAATCAACTTATTTACACTTCTTCAACAGCTGTACATGAGGTTGTGCCAGAAAGATTGTTTAACACTGCCCAAAAATTACATTTGTCCAGAGAAAAAAGATAAAATGTCATCAAAATGTTCGTTGAGCTCAAACAAATTAATAACAACAAAAGTGACAATTTATCTGTTAGCTGAAATGTTTTTAGTTACAGGTGTCTTTTGTAACAAAAACATGAAATGCATTCATGGTGCATTTGATACTTCTTCTACAAGACAATATCACTGACCTGGCACTGCTGCATATGGATTGGTCAGAAACAAATGGTGTAAGTCTACTGCCAGGCAAAAACCACATTTTCAAAGAATCAAGAATGCCAGAAATGGGTGTTAATCAAACTCTGTAACAACACGTATAACCCACTGGGCACCAGTGACTGTCACAAGTCCAATAGGTTTTCAACTTCTAAATTTCTTGTGCTGTTATAAAATTTATGTCTCAAGCCAAGACCTCTGCAGGTATGAAGATGCCGATAGTAACTGGCCTAAAAATATGCAATTTTAAATAGTCCCTATAAAATCAGAAAATTGGCCATGGGGAGGGGGGGAAGGGGTTGGATTTTAATTTCAAAGGCTCAGATAGGTGCAAATATATGTGTAGACTCAGAATAGGTGAGGTTTAGTCACTCAAGTATAAAATTTGTGGTTGTTGCTAGGTGGGTAAGGTTACCCTGTTTACTGAGTGAAAAGGCCTAAAATATTAGGTTGTCTGCTTGCTTCACTGCCTAAGTTCTCAAAATCTAACTGGTTCAGGTGCATTTTTCTTTGTGTCAAAATTTGGAGGAAGAGCTAAACAACGTTTGGAAAGTATTCTGACACGGCACCCCAGGATAAGTTAGTGAGAGGTGTAAAACCTAACATAGCCAACAGTGAAAAATACATTGGCATCTTCATACCTGCATGGCTCTGTTTCCATTCCATTTGTTCAAACAGCCACAGAAGAATGATCTGACAAATAATGTCAATCTTGATGACCAGGCGAATGAATCCAGATCAGAAAATGGAAAGAAAACTCACCAATCTTCTTAGAACAAGCTTAATAGATTTCAGATATCCTAGGACATGGAAAATTTCAGAATAATCATAGATTTTTGGGTATCTCTAAAAACATTGGCACTAAGGAAATTTAAAAAAAAAAAAAGGTTCAAGGCAAGGTGAATGAAATGGTTTCCACTGGGGTATCACTTAAGCTTGCAGCGTTTTGCAGTCATTTGAACCATCCATGTATAATTTCACTTCACCAACTCTACATGAGCACCATAACTTTGAAAATACTGACATCCATATCGTGTTTGGTGAAAACAGGTTTATGGCATAACCTCCAAACTCTCAACATGTAAACAACATGTCACTAATCAACACTGCTTCACAAAGCACTTTCACAGCTTTGATCTAACTATCCTTGCACTTTCTGCGGTATCCGACTTTGTAACTTGTCTCGTACACAACCCTCTGGACATATCTGTAGATGAGATGATGGAAAAATATACGGTCAGACATACAGATATTGCTAAACTTATGAGACAAAACCAAACATGAAACAAAATATCTTAAAATTTGCAATACCATTCTTCTCTAACACAACTGTACCATCTTGAAATCCTAAAACAAGAAAAGCAAAAAATATTAAGCTATGTTGTTTCTCCCTACTCCATAAGTTCAGACAAGGCAAGGCACAATAGACTATAATGAATGTATTTAGGATCAGGAAATGGAGCCAAACAATACAGTATAACATCTTAGGTACTACAGATGACACTTGTCAAATATTCCCTACCGTATTAAGCATAGTAAAGTATATCTACACATGATGTTTATTCTGTGTTTTTTTTTGTTTATCTTAGGAGTTTCCATGCTTTTCTGTAAAAAAAAAAGAGGCTTCACATCACATTATAACAACAGAGCTAATGCAGAGTAAACGTTTAACAAAAAAGAAAATCGGCTCCAGTAAGTTCCAAATCAAACGGAAAAAATGCTAAGACAACCATGAAATCACTCAATCTTTCTGTCAAGTGATTTAATAACTAAAAATAGCATTCTCATGAATGAAGTATAAATATAACAAAAAAGAAAATTCTTCATCTGACCTGTATTGTGTGCACTCCTGCCAACCAAACCGACCACATGGAACTTTGACTTCTTCTTTCACTGGGCGTCTGACAGCTCGCTTGAAAGACTGACTGTAAGTGACTAATGGACAGGAGCTGTGAAGGAGAAATAGTGTTCAGAGAAACTAACTTTCTAATAACAAAAGTTCTCTTACAAAAACTCATTTTACTACAATAGTTCTGGTCCAAAATACTCTGCACAGTGATAGTGTGGTAAATTAGTCACACGGTTATTGTTACTGATATGAAACAGTTTTGAGTAATACACATTCCAAGATACACAGTTGAATCTGCATAATAGGGAGACATGTACACAGAAATCCCTGTGAAATTGAGACAATTCCTGGGAAACAGAATTTTGCTATCATAATGCATACCTGAAAACTGGGATGACATCTCCTTAATCAAGATGATTTAGGAAGAAATTTCCACAACATCAGTGAGGTTTTAAAACACCGTAAGTAAACTGTTACTATCACATTCAGTCACAATGTTTGTTTTGCTTTGCCCACCAATTTCTTTAAAGTCAACCATGCATCCAATTCCCCTTCAGAACATTGTAGTCTACTGAAGGTGCAATTAGACTTGAACATTTCAATAAATTTTAACTCTGGCTCATCTCAATAACAGTATACTATAATGGTTTAATCCTCCACTTGCATAAAATATACTAGACTCTCAGAAATTACTTCATCATGGGATATGATATTTACTTCAAGAGTTTTGGGCAAATATGATTTGCGTGAGACATAATGCAAGCTCATTTATGTTTGTTGTAAGCTGGAATATCTTAACCCTTCCCAGCGTTTTTTAAGTACTGATTCGACAATATCCTAGAATTCTCCCATGCAGTGCTGGCATTAACCAGTAAGTGGGAGAGCAGTCAGTGGGAGAGTCCTGTGATGTTGCCAGCGTGGTCAGGTGTATATGTTCATATAAATGTACATAATAATATATGTATATGCTTATAGTGTGAAGGCACATGAGCAGGTATTAGTCTAGATATGAGATTTAAGAACAGCATTATTATTATTATCAGTGTTATATTTTTTTTAAATGAGAGAGAGTTAGTCTTTCACAAGTCACTACTGCTGTCTTCTCCAGCGTAACAACACTCAGATATGAAGAATTCACAAATTAAGGATACTGGTCAGACTTCATGAACTATGCCATCACTAGATGGTGCCTTTCTTCTAGTTACCTGATTTGACATCTGTGTCCCTTTGTCCCTTTAGGACACTCACATCTGTTGCCCAGGACACACGTACCCCCATTCACACATGGTGGAACACAAACTGCATCAGGAGCTATGTTGAGGAATAGAATATCAGTAGCAAAATTACAGTCTAAAATTGACACTTTGTGTTCCACAGCCTTTTCAAGTTAATCACCCTTTCAGTTCCATAGACTCTCTTAAGATGTAAATTTGTGGCAAAGCACTGTTGCAGCTATGTGACATGGGTACACTGAGATAAGAGTAAAATTGGACACAATATTATGACTACAGTGAGCAAACCGTTAAAGGAAAATTTAATAATATGAGTAAAGCAAAGGGTAGGCATTGTACAAACTTTCCTAATAACAAAGCAAAAAATGAAGAATATTTCAGCAATGAAGTAACATTTCGTTCTGGTTGCTGTTCTGTAAAGTATTTAATCCTCAAATTATTTTAATATTCTTTACAAGCATCTTCACTGAACAACAGTCTTACAGTAGTTGGTGGATATGTATATGGAGGTACAGTGGTAACTATGGTTAAGACTAACTATTAAAGTTAGAATGAAATAGCAGATGACATGAAAATGATAACAAACACGGCATCCAGGATCCACTTGAATCCCATATTATCTGGCAGTAGAAATTATTTGTGTTCTTGTGTTCTTTGATGCTTATATGGCTTACCTGCCTAAACTGAATCAGAATTTTCCCACAGTTTATTAGACATATTAGCTATATGAGATCTACAAAGAACCCACATGTCTCCCTAATGCCTACAGTGCTTGTGTGACAAAACAAACAAGTATTCTTGTTACTACCAAAATCACACAAACTGGTCTTGTGAGGCCAAATTTATGCATTCACTATGGTTTTTTTCTCTAAAAGACATCTGGGTCACACAAAATATTAAAAAATTTTGAATATTTCTTGGGTGTTGTGCTGATTTGTAGTGTTGATGATGGATCTGATTACAAAAATCACCATAAGAAGAGCCCTGTGAATAGTTTTGTTTCCCGCAAATGTACAGCTCACTCTACTAATAGTCCACCTCACTGCAGAACTATTACAAAAATAATCAGTGCATTAAACAAGAACCATCTCACTGCACAGGCATAAAGAATACAGAGTATAATCATGACGGTATTGTTAAATGCATAAAATACTCAGTGTTAACCGAGATGAATTTTGTCCTATTGACTTCACTTACCATTCTGACAAAGAGCTCCAGAATATCCATCCTTACAGCTGCATTTGTTGACCCCCACACATGTGCCACCATTGGCGCAAGGAGGATCGCAATTAAGGGTCACTGAAATGATGAAACAGAGGAAAGTAAAGGCAAAATGCCTTTATCATTGTAAAATTTTTCCTCCAAGAGTCTTACTTATAATGATGAAATTTGCTGCTATGATCATACAAGTTAAATGGCAATAATAACTTGAGTGTGAGTTAGTTACAGTTAATCTAATTTAAAAATCATCTGATTTAAAGTCAGCAGAAGCAGTAGCATGAGAACCTCTTATTGACCATGGGCATTTTAATAGTCCAAAGAATCATCTGCATATTCAACATGATATTCTCAGTTGATCCTTATCTAGGGCAATATATTTATGTAGTTTAGGATTGTTATGAAATCTCTGAAGGGAGCAGTCCATTCTACATGACTATATATGCTGTCATACGACCTATCAAAAACTTTAAAACGCATTTCTGTTGCTTACCTAAGGAGTTAGTCTAACTATGCAGAAAGTAAATTTGGAGAATTATAAGGGTACAGCCCATGACATGAAATCAACTAATGATACTAGAATACAGTTAAATTTTATATACTTTTTAGGGTTCTCTTTATTCATCTTTATTCCACTTCATCTCTGCATTAATATACATGAGCTGACAAGGTCTGAAATAGCAAATACCGCTCCAAAGTGGTTTCAGAAATACTCTAAAGGAATTTCCATATGCACCACTGTTGGCTGAAACTGAATGTATCAACGTAACTTTTTTACAGGCCCTTTGCTTGGGAAAATCCAATATTGAACATAACACTTTGAGGCAAAATAATGAAAAGTTGAAAGAAGAAGGGTCTGTTATCCCTTAACGAGGCAAAAATTGAAAAGACAAACTCAGAACATAAAGAATAGTCAGGTGAACAATGTGAGCTGGAACTTTAAGTTTGCCTCAATAATGACAGAGAAGTTAATGGAAAATCCCAAAGATAAATGGAATTTCATACGCATAAAAATTTGGTAACAACAATTTATATGTAATCAGGTAGGAAAGCATACTTGAGGAATGTGAGTTCAGACTGATATAATCTGGTAAGTGTGCCACTAGGGACTTTAGACGGTTACTCTGAAAGATCACTTTTGAAAATAAACTACAAATAGCTCCTAACTCAAGAACACTTTCCGGCCCTGATAGGAGTTTAGCCCAGGACCATCAGCTTGCAAGTTGAACGCCACTACATCACAGGGAAGCAACTTAACAACAATTTATGCTTTATATACCTAACACCTAAATATTGTTCCAGCAACTTCCACAATTAAAAGCTTATTGTTCACCTATGACCCTGACACACTTCCCAACTGCTCACATCTAAGGATAGGAACTAACAAGAGGAAAGAGGGTAAGGGCAAAGACATTACAGGATACAATGGCAATGAACAAGAGAAAGAACAAGAGAAATCTTCACACCTTACATGTGGAGATTAACTCTGATAGCAAGAGCATCCCTTGTTCAGTCACACAAGAAATAAAAGGAAAGAAGAACTGGAGTGATCAGAATGAAGTAACAAAGATTAATTCTCTTAAAGAAAGTGTTTAATAGCACAGAAAAAAAAATCTGCCAAAGGACATAATGAAGTGGCAAAGAGGCAAACATTACTGTACAGGAAAAAATTCCAAAAGGAACAACTCATGACATTATTTTGAGGCCATGTCATTATTTTCTTTATTTATCACAGTTTACACAGATATGTTCAGAATGATCAGTTTTGCCAAAATCAGTTTCACAATAGATATTCCCACTTTCAAATCTATGTTCCATAGTGCATATCTGCTAATTCCTATTGTCAATATCCAAACTTTTAATTACTTTCAGTCATGAGCGAAGAAGTCAATTAATAATGGTAAAATGCAATGCACTAAAAGCTGATCCAAGCATTTCCAAGGCAGTTTTTTTCTTACATGCTTTTGTCTTCCATTTGAGATAGTACATGTTTTGAGCCTTCCTATCCTTCTCTCCACTTCCAAGTTCTTTCTGCATGGGCCAGCTTTTTATGAACTGTAGTCAAAAAAGGGAAACCTCTGGTCTTCATGGTTGATATTGTGGTAATGGCAAACTGTGCACACATGAATTTGGCAAGGCTTGAAATAATTTCTTTCAAACCTGCCAGCAACTCCTTTACAAGTTCAGAGGCATGGAAACTTGTAAATGTGACATCCTCATCTCTCATGTTTGTTGTGGGAAAATGTTGCTTTTCTGCACCTAGATACTCCTTTCAACCTATTCTATTCCTCTTTATTTTTCAAGCAGATTTTATTTCAAATGTTAAATGATACTTCCGAAACATAGCTTCCAAGGATTACAAACAGTGTGAAGTCTTAGGTTCAATGGACAACTAGTGATGGAAAAGGGGAACTATACAACCTAACTCATGCATCAGTGGACTCCCATCTCACGCTTCTAATGTCATGGCTTGCAGTTTATCCAGTCAACTGCCGGGCACAGATCATTATCTTGCCACCTCCTGCTGAGTCTTCATCATTTATCCAGTTTACTAGATCAGACTCTTCTCAGACAAAGGATTGTCGGTTTGAGTCCTAATTTCATGGTGTGCCAGTATAATAAAGGCTACACTCTGCCAAGCTTTGCTCAACTATCACAAAGTATTTGTACAATAAATGTAAATGTATATAAAGTCTGTGACTAAACTGTAAACTGTACAAGTGTATAAAAGAAGTATATATTCAGAAAACAAACAATAAGAAACAGATGCCATGATGTTGTTAAAGATGGTCAAAATCTTATATCTGTCCATTGTTGCTTTCTATGATATCCAAGGAATAGAACAACACCGTTATCATAGAGAATTGATTTTAAGTATTTTCTGTAAAGTCCTCTTTTGTCACCAAATGTCAGTCCAAAACTCACATGTGACTTTTCAAACTGTCATGCTTACATTGATTTCCCCCAAACAAAACTGTGCAGCTTTTCCAGGTGAACTAACCTCGTCTCCTCCGCTGACATCTTGGACCCCAGAAGTTTGCTGGACACTGACAAATGTTGGGGTGAACACACTGACCTCCATTACGACATGAAGGAGCACAGATTGCTGGATATAGATAAATCAACAAATCATTTCATCACATGATAGATTCTACAAAGGAGATGTTTTTAAATTTGACTGGACTTATATATAAAGAGACTTGATTGAATTATGGCATGAGACTTTTTTTTTGGTCACAGGTCAGTCATGTGAGAATGAGAATCTATAAGATGTTGCAAATAAGATTTGTGATGAAAGGCTGATGCCAATTCCCTGGAATTTTGACCAGCGCTATAAAGGTATAATCCTAAAATAGAATACCTCTATAGAATACCTCCACCAAAATTGTTTATTAGCCATCCAAGCAAGATTTAATCAATAACTTAGCAAGTTCGTACTGTTTTGCTTTTGGGCCGATTCATTTGGTTTCAGCATCCACCATCTTCCACATTCTGCTTAAAATTTCAGAGAAGAAACTTTCTTTCATATCAGGGAGATTTCCATGCTGTATTTTAGAGGGTCAACCGCAATTTAAAAAATTATTGCCCAAATGATGCTCCCTTTTCCACCTTCATGCCATTCTGTACATTCTATTTCCTTTTATTACAACGATACTGATGATAATGTGCTAATATGACAAAAGATGTGATAATGATGATGATGATGATGATATATTTACATCATTTCTAGTGAAGAAGGCTTCTACTGAAATGTTAGAACTGGGATTTAGCATTTTTAGATTCTACACATTTTTCTTAAAAGTTAAAAGAGGTGAAATAATGTTTTAAAGTGTTTGTGTATTTAACAATGATGATGATGATTAAGCTAATGCTTACGATTACTGTGCCACTATTAACTAAATAATAATGTAATATTGATATAGATTATTAAATTACAGTTGATAAGTCTAGAATCCAGCCTGCAGCCCCCTTTGCAGTTTTGTACTATTGTTGCCCCATCAGGCCAGGTTATTTTGGAACTTTCTCAGCCTCCCTTGGGAGCCTACTACATGACATACTTCTTGTCTACAGGCATGGCTCACTGGTACTCTGACAATGACTTTCACACTCATGAAAAATTGAGTTTATAGTTTTGAACACTGATCTTCTACCTCCTCCCTCCACATGTGATATAAACAATTTTCTTTAATTCCACTGGTGAGCCCGCATACTTTTCTTTTTTAACCCCTTCCTCATGAGCTCCCTTTAACTTGTATCATTACCAGCTATTTTAAGACCCCTGCTCTAATTTTAACCTAAACGTGATTTCTATTTCACTACCTATACACCTTTTTAAACTTTTCACCTACTTTATATGGCTGCGTTCACTAAGATTTTATTCTTCCATTTTATTTCTACTGAAGAGAACTTTTTGCAGCAACATTGAGACTGTTTTACACTTTAGTGTTTATTAAATTTTCATTAAAATTGTTGGATTAAAGTAATGTTTTAAATTTCTCGCTTTTTTTACAAAGACAATGCTAACAATGACGATGATGATGACAATAATGACATGTCACTATGAACGGGCATGGCGATGATAATGCTAAAATAGCTAGACACACGACTTACCTATCTGGCAGGCAACACCATCATAACCCTCAGGACACTGACACATGTCTGGTGCCACACACTTCCCTCCATTCTGACATCTTTCGCTACACACAGCTTCATGTGGGTAGAGATACAAACACAAAAATGTTGCATATAATGAGCAATACAGAAAATGAAGATGGTGGGAAAGAGGTAAAACATAGACAGATGTTCTTAATCACAGATTTTCCTTACAGTTCTGTCCAATAAAATGTTTCATTTCAGAGAGTTCATCACCATCTAAGCATTCTCTTGATTATTCCACCTTTGCTTCTCAGATTGCCACACTACTCTGCATGGAGAAACATGGCCAAATGGTTGCAGCACTAAACTCAAGATCTTAAAGTCATGGGTTTGATTCCCACTCACAGTCATGTTGTAAATATCTTAGGAAAGATTTCATTCCCATTTCCCCTCAGCCCACTCGTTCATAAAATAAGTATCTCTCTATAGGCAATGGGTGATATTGTCAGAATGTTAGTGATCAGTACCTGCAAAATACAGCACACTATAAGCTTCCACGGAGTTGAGAAAGTCAGAGTGATCCCAGTGCTCAGATAATAATAATATGAAGCTTTGACTTAAAAACTACAATCTTCTTATTATTGTTATGATTATTTCATTCATGGTTTCTTAATTGCATTCTAGCAATTATGTTTAAGATACAGCTGACATACACAATATTTGGCATAATGTATGAGTCTAGAATACGAGAGGTATGGTGGTGAAATTGAGCAACACACCTGCTGGGAAAGTAGACTGTCAGTTTACTCTGAGCTAAGAGATTGGAGTAAAGACTAACAGTATCAAGAGAGGTTGAAACTTCTGAACCACATCTCTCAACTCAGTGTAACTTTCCTATTTTCATACTCTTTCATAAGGCTTCGTTATGGAGTACTCACTGAATCTCTTGTCATTGAACTAACAAAATGTCCAGTTTAGACTGAGGTGAAAAGTTTCAGTAAATTTTCATCTCATTTTTGAGATCAAGTCCTGCACTGACATAAGGAAAATTAAATGTGTTGATTTTTCCTGAATAAAACCATGGGGCCTATCTTATTTTGTTCTTTATGCATAGGTGCTTCATTCACTTAAGGCAAACACAGAATATGATAAACTTCTCATAATAGCCTGTAACACTATGTTGTATAAAGCTTCTACACTAATGTGACCGCTCATTCAGTAATTACTGCTGACTGATTCTGTCACCCCTTTGATCACACACAGTGACCTCATGTTGCCATAAACCCATTGATGCAAATCTTTACTTGAACTCCTTTACTACACTGACTGCTTATTCAGTGATTCTTGGAAAATTGTATTGTCTATCTAAGCACATCTCTACCAATCTGAATTATGTCACCATTACGACAAGGCAAAAAAGTTCGCTAAACCTTCTGCACTGACTGTCCATTCAGTGATTCTTGTGAAATTCTGTTGTTCATCTGATCACATCTTTCACCAAGCCCTGAAATTATGTCCTCGTAATGCTAATGATTCTGATGTTTACTCAAGATGCTTCACTAAACTAACGACTCATTTACTGATTCTTCCAAATTCTGACCACATCTTTCATCAGACAGTGAAAATATGTCATCATAGGGCCAATGATGCAGAGGTTGAGTAGAAATTCTTCATTAAACTAACTGCTCATTCAGTGATTCTTGTGCACATCTTCCACACAAGCCAAATCAACAGCATGAATAACTACTTACGCACATAACAAGACCTTCCAGCCCAGCCCTGTGGACAGACACATAGATTGTGTCTTTGACACAGTCCACCATGAGCACAAGGGGGCCAACATACTGGAGTACAGTAGTCACCTGGGTAACCAACAGGACACAGGCATTTGTTGGGACCTATACATTTCCCATTGTTTTGACAGGGTGGATCACATGTGGCTGAGGAGGAACAGTTCGGACAAAGTTTACAGGATGATGCAAAAAAAAACTCTTCAGAACTATTTTGCAAATTTTATACACTTTTGCCTGTTGTACAGAAAAGCTGGCCCTAAAAACATGAAAAGTATCGGCATCACTCACTGAACACCTGGTATTTGTCGTACTGCAACCACTTCATGAAATCTTCAAATATGCTACTACTCTAAGGCACCGTTGGCCAAACGCTGGCCCACAGGTTAAAATATGAACCACCGAGGGCCCTAGGCACTTTAGGAAAGTGTTGAAAGGTACATTTCTCTCTACTAAGGGTGACTGTCTCATATGCAAATGCACCCATTGTCTGACACTTATTTCACCCACATCTCTTCGGTATGTCTATACATGTTTGTATGTAGGTTTTTCTGGATTATGTAGACACAGTATTACGAGAAACCAAGAACATATTTTGATGTAAAGTGAAGTTTTATTGTGTCAAGATAGAAAATCCAGACAAACTCATGTATGAACATGCATAGATGTATTTATGAGACATGGGTGAAATCTGGTGTCAGACAAATGGTGTTATTACAAATAACATTAATTTTGCTCTAAGATCATCATCCTTTAAAGGAATCCCCTGTTCACCACTCTAATGAGTAATTCTGCATAGAAATTTCAATGCACTTATGATGGTGAGTTGTAGACCATGTTTTCTGCATCACAACCCATGGAAAATGGTCATGTCTCCTTATATGGCCATCATAAGATGACCACAATTCAAAAGTGATGCATATTTTGAGAAGGCTGGATAATCCTGTCTAGGGGACACTAAATAACAAAAAGTTCATGGTCGCCACTGAGTGAGTATCCATGATCCATCATTGATCCCCAAAACTGTAAATACAACAATTTTGTTGTGTAAATCACTGACAAAGCCATAAAGATGCCAATGTATCTACTCCACTGGAAAACTACAATCATACAGGTTGTGCTTACCCTATATTTATATCGGAAACATATTTGTTATCTCCAAAAATGCTATGATTTAATGAAGGGGATTGCAATTTTATTAAAGAAAATGCTAAAGCTATGAAATAATGTCAGACTTTCAGTTGGAATAACAATGAGCAAAATGAATGAGTTTTTTTCACCAACAGTCACAACCTGATGTGATCAGAGACATCTGTTTCAAAATAGGCGCATCTTTAGCACATACTCAAAATGCCCCTAATATAAGTGGTATTGAATAATCGCTTTTTGATCCATATGGATTCACCCACAATAAGAGGAGCCAGCTTGGTGCCAGGATGGTTTGCCCATTTAGCATAAAATCCTGGCACTCACATTTCTTTCCCAAATGTTGACTACATGAAGCTAACATGACATCCATTTTCCAAATGTGCTCGATTCATGAGGGAGCCATTATCTAGTTATAAAGAATCCCAATATGATCCCTACTTGATGGTCCATATAGGGTCAATCAAAAAATGACATGCCAGCAGAGCCAGGGTCTACAGAAGTATGTTTTTTAATGACTGACTTACGTTCACAAGTGAGAAGATTGTTAGCATCTCTGCGGAGCTGATAGTTTTCATAACAGTCACAACGGAACGATCCTGGAAGATTGATGCACACTTGCTGACAGCCAGCATTCAGTATAAGACATTCATCCACATCTGAAACAGATGATTATTTATAATCTGTGATATCTGTATATTATTTGTTAATCATATTATGGTACAATTTAAGCTAAGACTCTACAACTATCCCATCTAAACTTCAAATTTTAATATTGCATGCAGCCTTGAGTCTAAAAAATGTATCCTATACTTTTATCCTGATAGCTTTCCAAGATCATAAAATCCTTTACATAAATTATATGTTGCAAAAAAGCTGTTTCATTTTACACCTCAAAGTGTATTGCTGGCTATTTGTAATTTTGCATCAAGACAGAAAATCAAGAAAAGCCTGTGCAGGATCACATACTTTATAGGCATTTAGGAGACATGGGTGAAATCTAGTGCCAAACAAATGATGCTATTGCAAACAACAGTTATCCTAAGATCATTACTCTAAAGAGAGAAGGATGCATCATTCAGCAGTTTGGTGTGCAATTTTGCATAAAGACTCCAATGCACTTGCTGTACTACTACATATCACCTCTATGCATTACAATATCTGAGAAAGGGTAGGACCTCCCCTTTTACAACCCCTCACCACAATCATGGCTATATTGCACCCAGTATGTAGGAACAGTTAATTGTATAGGAAATAACATGTTGGGGTGTGTTGGATATGACACGGGACTTTTATTTCCAGAGCATACATTGCACACTGCTTAGATAAAAGATTTAGGACACATAATATATGTTAAAGGGGTTAATATAACCGTAGAAATAATCAAGCACACACAACAATGACAACATATCAGTGAGTTTTAATAGCCATGTTCATGCTTTTTTTTTAAAATCTAAGTGCGTTCATGATCAAGTGACACAGATCAAATTTAAATGGAAATATTGTTGGCGTTAGGCTGCATGTTTTCATTAATCTGAACCTTGTTTTATGCTGCTACATTTTGATTTTCTTTAAATTTTATGCAAGGATCTGACTTTAGTGAACATGGTCTTAATGTTTAAAGGTTTTAACTCTTCCTGCCCCTCTGTGAACCAATTTGTACATCTCTCTCTACCTGATATGCTATCTTGTCCCTCCTACTGACCAGAATTTACTTCACTACTGCTTGCAAGTCACTCTTCTGCTCAAGTCAAACTAATCATGTGGTTGTTTACGTATTTATCTAAATTGCACTGGCTTGAGGCAGGAATGGTCCCTCATGCTGTAACTTACTACAGACAGTCAATTCACTAGTCATCTCCAATACTGCCTGAATAAGAATGATCACACCAATAAGAAATACATTACCACTGGATTTCACTAAGTCTGTTGTGAAAATCAGAACCGTGTCAGTTAGTTACTTACTGTTTTCTTTTAAAGACTAATGATAGTGGTAGGGTCACAGAAAAGTGGTGTGAATGTGAGACAATCCAAGAAGTTAACTGATCATGTCTCCTTGTATTCATACATCTAATTTGACTCAGAAAGTGGTGACAACACTCAAACATGCAAAACAACACAATAAGAGTAAGCTTTAATATGATGCACTATAAGTTTATTTGGAAAAAAATGTTCATTCAAAGGCTCTGAGTTATCATCTTTGGCTTCAGCAATCAGCTAGCACTGTTAGTCATCAAGCAGATTAAGCCAAAAATGGTTAACCTACCATCACAGGTCTTCCCATTGCTGTTGAGCACATAGCCTGGGCCACATTTGCACAATAGCTCTCCTGACTCATGAGATAAGCAAATCTGTTCACATCCACCATTATTCTGCTCACATCGAGTGATGGCTGAAAAGGAATAGAAAGACCAGTTATTATCTTAATTCTGTCCCACTAACTTGATCTGTGCCAGTTACCTCCATGAAGCACACCCACAACAGTTACATTTGGAACACAGCACACACAATAGTATCATTTTGGAACACTGCAGCCACAACAGTATCATTATAGAACACTGCACCCACAATAGTATCATTCTGGCACACTGTCCAAATATATATTGTACACAATATAGCTGCCTCCTTCCACATAAATCATTATGAGAGCATGGAAATATATTGTGATAACACTGTACATAGCTGACTGCCTATGCTGGCAGTGAATTATCTATCACACCGCAATACATCATATTTATGTCAATTCATTATGATTTTGACAGTATATGCCATGGTTTCTATCCTCATAAATACAACAGAACTGACATCAAATATTTCTGAAGCACAAGACCTCAACCTCAATGCTCCACAAGCCAAAATAAAGATTACTCTAATTAAATTGAAGATGTGTTAGAACATAGTCAATTACTTATGTGGATATGCACACATAGTATATATCAAAGGTGAACACCACTTTCCTTACGAAGATGAATAAAGTCTTATCTTACATCTTTTCTATTTCAGCTCACTGTACTGACGTCTCACAAACTGTACTTACTAACCTTCACAGGAATGTCCATCAAATCCTAGAACAAATCCTGCCATACAATCGCACTCGTAGGATCCTCTTGTGTTGATACAAATTTGGTCACAGTGATGTGCACTGATCAGACATTCATCTATGTCTGGTGAAGAAGCATACAATGTTTCCGTGTTAAATCCTGCATACCTGCTTTCATACAAAAGTCACATCTCTTTGTTAATATTGTGACAACAGTCATCAAGCAGATTTTAACACTGGTGATAATGATAATGAGTTTTTTTATTTGTTCAATATCCTCAGATGTTAACACAACAATGTTGTTTCAACTGGTTCAATAATATCATTAAATCTTTGATACATTCCTACACTGAAGAACAAAGTACGCAAGTAAAACCTCACAGTCTCAAATTGTAGCCTAAATATTTGATGTTGTGAGTCGATTGAGATCATGAGGTAATATCCAGAGATAAAAAGCAAGGGACTGGAACCTTGCAATGACACAGTGGAGAATTCAAGATAGTGAGTTGTTATTGTATTCTCTACATTGCTTGTCATCTGAAGTGGTTCATTAAGTGTTTGATATGGGTGGAGGTAAGTTGATTGTTAATCATTTCTTCTCTTCACTACATTACCAAAGAATGAGAATATAAATTGGTGCAAGTGCAATCTGTTTTTCACAAAATTATGCAATAAATATGCACAACTTCAGATATTAGCAACATCTGAGAGACTTTAGTTACTCTAGCCTGACATCCAAGCTTGCTATTTGCTTACGTACCCACACAAGTGTTCCCATCAATATGAAGCTGGAAGCCAAGGCCACACTCACATATGAAGCTGCCAGGTGTGTTGGTACACACATGATTGCAGAAACCATTATTAACAGCACATTCATCAATATCTTAGGAAGAAATGGAGGAAAAACAAGAGTGAGAAAACAACAACACAAACAGCATGAACATACAGGTTTGAACAGATCCCTTTTGTCTTTAGCAGTTCAAGGGGGTGCAAGGAATAAGGACAAGCAATAATAAGGAAAATTCCACCACATGAAATAAGATTCAAATCAGTCAAAGAGAAAAATAAAACCTCATAAATCTCTACACCATCCTCAGTACAGCTACAGTGTCTGAAAAAGGCACCAGTGAAACAACATTTCAACTGATTGCCTTTGATCCTTGTCACTGAGCTTCTTCTCTTGTAATGACCCTTATGCCACTATATGGTAAGTTGAGGTATTGTGGAGCTGAGTGGAGGGGAAAAAAGATTTTTTTCCTACTGTTGGGTTCTCAGGCAGTTATTTTTCTTGGAGGGTATATTTCACTTAAACCTGATGGTACATATATCCCAACATCCAACGGCTCCATCATTACTGAGCTAGTGAACTAAGAGAGAAACTCTTAGACAGACAGAGTGAAATTCCACGCTCACCTTCACAAGTAACATTATCTGGCCCCATCCTGAATCCATCATTACATGAGCAACGGAAGGAACCAGGAAGGTTAGTGCATATTTGCTGACATCCACCATTGTTATTCCCACATTCATTGATGTCTGGAAGAAATTTGGCAGAACAGAAAAATACAAACTGTTTCATTACCTTTCACAATGCTTTTGAACTCTACCCAAAATGCAGTCCACAATAAAGTGATGAAATACAACATTTTAAGGAGACCAGTTCTAATCTGGAAGAAGACTTCTGCTTAATTATAACAATTTCCACATCACAAAATGCTGTATTTCAGTATTAAGGGTACTGGATAACTGCAAGTCTTTTTCATCACAACATTTTCTGTGCTCCCAAGACAATGCAATTAAGCGGAGTTGACCTCTAGTAAATCATTATGCTTACCCAGCCAACCTTGTACTTTTCCAAAATGGACACATCTTAAGAAACAATCTATAGTGAGCCACTGAGATAGTCACAACTTTGATTTGTCAGCAACACAAACACAAAGAGCAAAGAGTCTAAAAGTATCAAAGCCTTAACACAAAAAGCTTAGATGTGACCATAATTTCAGTTTATGTATTACAACATATGCAGTAGAATGACTTGCTGTTTTGTGACAGCAGGGGCTGGCACTCTGAATCACCCAAATCACACGAAATATAAAGCAACTTTTAAACCAGTACTGACCAAAACATACAAAGCCATTGCCACTGAATCCAGCCTTGCATTGACAGAAATAGGAACCTTCCAAGTTGCCACAGCGGGAGTTCTTGTCACACTTGTGCAGACCATTTTCGCATTCATTGATATCTAACAAAAGGAAAGAAACAATATTAATTTTACAGCACAGCACTTTTCATACAATTATTTTCCCTCATTGAGCAATCATTGGTAAACAAATTACCAGACTGAAGGGAAAAACCATCACAGCTGTACAAAAAGCCCCCTACTTCTTCTTGTATGGAGAAGAAAGTTCTTCACATTATCATAAACATCAACGCCAATAGCAACAATGCCTTCCTTTGGAATGGGACTGAATCTAAGGAGTTCATTTTTAACTGGGCAGCTCAATGACAACTGACAGTGAATCTGACAGCCTGGTGAGAAATTACTGGAGTCAGCCAAAAGTGAATGAGTGCAGAAGTGGTGAACTCTGATTAATTTCTTTGTTATGATAATGGAGGTAACTACTTTGTAAACTGCTACAAGCAAAGTTATTTGGTATACCTAAGTCATATTCATGGTTTATTTCAACAGAAAATAAACTTTAAATGAAAACTGGAGTCTCTTCCTCAAGATCTACTGTTTTCATTGAATAAGCTTGTGCATTGTTACAAGTCATGGCAATTGCAAGGCTTGAGAGATATTGCTTCCTCATACAGGAGAATAAAAGCCGTACATCGGTTGTGCTTTTGCAAAGCATGAGGCATGAAGACTGATTCATTGATGTAAAAATCAAATGCAGCAATACCTTCAATGAGATTGCGCATCAATTTTATTTTGAGCTACTGTGCAGGGGACCACATTCATGACATGCATCAGGGCTGGTCAGAGTTCCTGCACTGGTACTGATTCTCAGTTAAATACCCTTTCTCTGTAACTCTGTTACTGAGAGTATATTGCAGACTCTGCTGTGATTCTCTATCTTCTCTTTTGGCTTTTCTGCATTGTGCCATTGCCCTGGGAAGCATCTCACTTAACAACCAGTTCAGAACAGTGGCTTGTTGCTAAACCCTTTACACCACTTCCATCAGAAGACTGGTTATATTTTGCTCATCAACCATTTTCAGATACCATCCTAATCTGAAAATGAACACTATAGAGTGAAAGCACTCAGAGGGAAGGCAACAACATGACCAGTGCAGTGCGAAAAGTGAAATCTGGAATCTTTTAACAGAAGAAACCCTCAAGCTTGGTTATAGCTACCCTTGTGCCTCCTCCCCCACCTACCCCCTCTCTCTCTCTCTCTCTCTCTCACACACACACACACACTCTCTTTCTCTTACTCCCTATAACTGATATATCTTCCAGCCCTCTATGGGGTTCATGATTCACCAGTGACATTCTGTAGAACTACATTTGGTCCATTCTAAAATCAGTAAAAGCAGGAATCGACTGCTTGGTTCAAGCCATCTTTGAACCACAATGTCACTGCTCACTCAAACTCCAATGAGAAATTACAGCTCCAATACTCAGAACACATCTCTACCGTCCAGTTCTTACCTGCATTGTTATCAATCAAATTTCCAGGGAGACAAAATTAATTTCTACTGTTAACCACTTTCTTGAATTAAATGAAACTTTTATTTTAATGCACTTTTGACACAGATCTTCTTTCACTTTCTCAAGTTGGTGATAAATGCCCTCCAGATAAACACTGTCTTTCAAATTCCAATTTAAACAAACTAAATTTCCACACTGACATTTTAACCATATTCATGAAACTGACAAAATGGTGGACTCACAGGCAGAAACACAGACAGAAAAGAGATAGCAGCACAAAGTTTCTGAACTCTCAAATTAAATCATAGTCCTCTATCAAGTGTACATTACCACTAGTCCTTTCCTTACAAAATTTATTGTTAACGCCTCTGGCATAATTTTATGGACCACAATTTCCACATTTATTCACTCCAAATATGGCATGCCACACCCCATGCTCCCTCTTATTACATCAATTTTGTTCAACATCACCTTTATATAGTGCCAGCATCAAGAATCTATAAAAATATCATCATTATTATTAATGCTCTTAATACATAATAACATTATACATATTAATACTCTTTATTAATAATGCTCTCTTAAATCAGTTACAGCATTATCATCTGTAACACTGTCAAATGGATAATTCTACTTTCACACATGTACTGTACTTCCTAGAAGGCTAAAACAGTTAAGGTTTAAGCCTTGATTCCTGACATGATATAAATGTCCTGTTCATAATCCATGTTCACTGTTTCTTACACTATTGTCTAGATAAACTTATTTCACATCAAATCATGCCCAGGTGAGAACAATAACTGTACACTGATGATTTCTAGAACTGAGGCTGTACAGTGATGGCATGGAAACATGTGACAACCAAACAGAGAAACTTACCAAAGCATCTGTCCTCCAGTCTGCGATATCCAGATGGACATGTACAGAAAAAAGAGCCCACAGAATTGGTGCACCTGAGTGTTCCATTACAAGGATTGCTGAGACACTCATCTATATCTGAATATACAAAAGACAAATCCTTTCATCAGAAAACAAGAAATCTTCTAGCATAATTTTTCATGGCAGGAAACCTGAACTATCACTATCCTATCACTACATGAGGTGCCCTTAACTGTTTGATGGTTTCTTTATTGCTTCTCCAGGACCTCCTTTCTAAGACTCTCCAACATAAATGACCCAACATTCAGAATGGTCTTACAATGTTAAATTCCAGAGGACCAGTCCATAATTCTGAGTTTGGGAGATGTTAGAATTCATTGTTAAAATCTGACATATGTGGTTGTTTTGAGTGTGTGAGGTACAAAGCCTTGAGATGCAATTAATATTTACCCTAGCTGAAGAGCACCAGAGGACTGACTGTTTTAGGTGCAGATATGATTGTTGAAAATGTTTAAACTAACAGCTGAAGAGGTGCGGTTTAAGATCAGGACAAATGAAATGAAGTATATACAAGAAGTAATAATATTATCAGAAATGCAACTCTACATGAATTCATTGATTTGAAACAAATCTATGCTTGAAATCTGATCTAGAAAAATGACTTTTGAATTTTGTAAAAATATACCTGTAACGATCAACTGCCCTTTCAAGATTCTCTTGTATCAGAAGACTATTCAAAATTAATTTGCTGGTTCAGTATGATTCAATGTTAAAAAAAAATGTAACAATTATGTAAGATTTGTTATCATGAGATCCCTCGTATTTCAGCTCCTTAAGAGAAGGGATTTCATGAATTGTCCTTTCTGAGATATTGGTGAGAAATCATTCATAAGTATTACTCTATATGATCATATATTTCTGATTCATGCAAAATAGGATGCTACTGGACATCTGTTTCATCCCCATATCAAAGATGTAATGTTTGTGTCCATATAACCAACTGGGCAGACCACAACTCAAGTTTTATTAGACATCCTGCTTTATCCTTACATTTGCTATTATTGACAGCCATATAAGAATAATAACACAGCCAAAGCAAAAAAACTGCAGCACTAGAAACATATGTAGGAGAGATGTAAAATAAAAATGCATGCATTTCAACTGATAGAAAATGAAATTTTTCGGTACTAACCATAACATGTGCCATTTATGTGTACAAATCCCCCAACACATTGACACCTGTAACTTCCAGGTGTGTTCTCACACACTGCATGCTCTGGGCAGGCTCCTTCAGCACATTCATCTATGTCTGGTCAATTAAAGAATACATTTCATTAATCATTTATTCAGCATATCAGGGACATGCTCTTGGCAAAAGTGAGTATTATACCCGTTCATTTGTTAATTCAAAAAAGAAAGCTTTACAGAGCCAAATCTAAGATGATGTCAAACACTTTTAATAAAAGTATGAAGTTCATTCATTAACCACTAAACCAAACAAGTATATCCAAGTACTACTTGCCTTGGATTTACAGATTTACTGTAACACTGATCAGTAGAGACTGTGAACCGGTCAATATCCGTTTCACTTGCACTATTGATCTGAATGTTTTAATATATAAGTGGTTAGAAAGTCTGATCTTAAAATAACAAAGGAAAACAAAAATCCTTCCATAGCTTCACATTTTGAATTGACAATGTGCACATAACAAGACACAGTACCTACCGTCGCATCCAAACTCATCAACATATGTAAACCCATCTGGACACAAGCACAGGAAACTTCCAGGCAGATTCTGGCATGTTGCACCAGGCCCACAAATTCCCTCATCTTGGCATTCATCCAGGTCTATCAAGGCAGGTATGAGCTACATCATTATATAATCAGCATAGCTATCCTCTTTTCCTCCAACACTTCATTCTCATCATCATCATCATTATCTTAATGGTTAACATGGAAGTCACCAATTGGAGGAAAGGGCTTACAACCATAAGACTTATTTATGAAACAAAACTGAGAAGAACTCTTAATTCCAGTCAAAAACAAATGAAATAAAATAGTAAAGGTAATGAACAACTGAACAGTACAGCACCATGGACTTCTTCATCATCATTAATTATAGCAACAATGTTAGCAATATTATCACTATCAATGTCATCACCAGCAGCACCACAACATATCCATATCATCTTCAACATTACTGTCATCTTATAATGAACTGTTATAAGATCTCCTCATACCTTTCACATCACTTTTATAAACTAATACCTACCATTACAGAAGCCATCTGCCTCAGGAACAAATCCTGTGTCACAGGTGCACACATATGAACCAGGAGTGTTGACACATAAACCATGTTCACCACATAAGCCTAGTAAACATTCATCTAAATCTGTGGAGCACAGAACATGAAATAGACCAGAGAGTGAATAATGATAAAAGTCTTAATCAGATATCTGCTGTTCATGATGAAAAAAGGAAAATTCAATATTTTTCAAGGCACAACTAATAGTGAAATTAAAGTACATGGACTTAGAAAACACCAGCAAATTTGGAAAATTTGATAGACGACTAGCAAACCTGACAGACGAGTAGCAAACATTGAGAGGTTTGGATCTAAACGGACAGAAAAAATTGATAGACAAATAATTATAGGCAGAGCAACAGCACACATAGATAGCTGTGTGGATGAATACCCATAGATAGAGGGAAGAACAGAAATCATGTGGGTGTATAAATGGAAGGATGAAAGGGTAGATGGAAGGAGAAAAAGGGATATATGCACAGACAAACAAGCAGGCAGACTAACAAACCTTTACAACTTGCAGCATCAGGTAGCAAGGCATAGCCTGGATGACAATCACAAATCTTGGTATCTATACCAATTAGGTAACATATCTGGCAATATTTGAAAATTATTCAGTCAATGTAAACATATTGCAAATACAGCATTGTTTCCACATTATCATAAAATGATCCTTTCACTTGTAAAGTATCAGGAAATGTACACTGTTGTTTTTCATTTTTCAGTTAACATAGTCAGAGGAGAGATTTTATATCTCAAGACACTTTACTTTTTAACCAAATAAAGACTATCTTAGGAGATCATCTTTGGACATCTTGCAGCACAAATTCATGACTGAGTCGTGGACTGTTGTGTTAGTATCAGGACTGCCCAGACTTTATATAGATCATCTATGTATATGTGACTAAATGCCAAAATTTAAAATAAATACCAAAAATTGAAGAAGTAGTGCCAAAAACACAAGAAAAGTACAGATTACTATTTCTCGAGACCAAATTTTGGTTTGTATTGAATCCAGCTTAATGATGAGCAGGACAATACATTTTTTGTTCATAAAACAATTATGAAGAAAAGGATGATGATGATGACAGTAACTATGGAGGCAATATTGGCGCTGGAGTTGTGATGATGATGATAATGAAAGTGATGATAAGATTATGATGATGGTGATGAATGATATGATTATTGAATCATTTATAGAGAACTGGGCAGAATCAAAGTTAGTTTTAATGAATGACATGATTATGATGATGATGGTGAAAACATTAACCTGTTCACATGGGTTATCTTCTGGATCACAGTCAGAAAGATGTGGATCAACATTGTCAATTGTATTGGCATCTGTAAAAAAGAAAAAAATCAAGGAATCGTTGTCACACTTGGCTTTATAACATACAGTGTCATAAATATCCTATCCTCACCATCATCAGCATTACAGATTTCATCAACATCATCACCACCACCAATGTCACCATCACCACCACTGCTAGCACAATAATCACCTATACAACCAATGCCACAACCATCACTTCAACTATCACCATCACCATCACCACCTCTACCATCATCATCATCAATATTCCTTGACATCAAATGATTTTTCTCAAATTGATCTCTCTCTCTCTCTCTCTCTCTCTCTCTCTCTCTGCTAACTTTCTTACTGTCTTTTTCACCTCCCTGCATCTCTTACCCTCTTCCTCAAAATCTAGATCATCACTGGGCCAGAATACATAGCCACCAGGTATGGGTGGGATCACCTCCCCTTCTCTCAGCTCAAAGAACTCAGAAGATCTGTGATCTGAGACAGCATTGGGAAAAGGAGGAGAATTCTGTGGGAATATGAGAAGTAATCAAGTGATAAGTAAGAAAAAAAAAATAGCATGCTGCTCTCCCCTGAAGAAGAGAAGTAAGAAGGTATATGACAGAATAAACTACATTTCTAAAATGGAAATGTCCTCCGCTACAAATGATGCAAATTTCATTACAAGCAATTACAAAGATCTGGGACAGCTTGTGTTAAGTGTAACAGGCCCATTCTACATCTCTTTTGTAATGCTTGTATAGTTTACTGCTATGGTATGTCTACAGATAAAGCGCAAAGTAGATTCCCAACATAAAACCTCGTGCGTTTGACTAATTTTTCCAATTTCTCTTACTTCAAAATGAAAAAGATGGTCATTAATTCTTTATTATTAATCGTTGTTGATGTTAGTAAGAAATAATGAGCCACTTATCTCTGGCGCGCGCGCGCGCGTGCGTGCGTGTGTGTGTGTGTGTATGTGTGTGTGTGTGTGCGTGAGAGAGAGTGAGAGAGAGAGAATGAACGTGGCCCGATGGGAGTGAAGGGTTGGGTGGGGCGGGGGAGGGGGGGGATTGAAGTCTTCTACATAGATAATAAAATAAGACTCACACTTACGTTTCCTGTGGGCGTTTCCTGAAAACTTGAGAAATCATTGAACTTCTGGAAGCCAGGAAAGCTTTCCTCTTGTGACAAGGAGGGCTGTGAAAGTGCAGTAAACATGCAGCAAATAATTGCTAACACTTCCCAACTCGTTTCCATCTCGATAGGTCTGTGTGATTTTGAAGCAGTACTTTCAGTTTAGCCCACCTAGTTCCTTTCTCTCTCAACACCATAGCAACGAAGATAGAACTCTCAAACCCATGTGTCGTATCACTGAAATCTATTCTATGCCTGACCAATCAACGCACCCCTTGTTTTTCGCATCACTGCACGTGCGGCCAATGTAAACATCGCGTGCGAGTATCTTATCACGGGGTCAAGGTTTCACCCGGGGAGTAGCCGTTCACGTCACGACAGAAAGTCATTTACGAGCCGCAGTATCTGTTTGCATATTTGGGACCTTTTGTCGAAATTCAAAGACTGCGCTGCGCTACAATCCCTTCCATCCATGTTTCTGATTAGTTTCACATAATTGAGCAGAAGCAGGCAGTAGGGCAACGAAAATAAATGCATAGGCTGCAACAACCGGAGATCTAGTTTACTTTTAACGGCAGTGAGTTTACGGTTAAGGACCTCATTTGGAATGATTAGGATAAGAGACCCTTCTCGATTAAAATTAAGGACATTGCCGCCAGAGGTAAAGGTAAAGTTTACCAAAAATTAATGTAGATAACTTAAACGAGTAGCGTACCAGTAAGGGGCGTACCAGACAGCGCTGAGAAGGGAGTTGAAGAAAGATGGGAGAGAGGGTAGAATAATTCGGCCAATCTTCCTCCCCTTCCCCTCTCCCCTCCCCCCACCATTTTTATTTCCGTAGGCCTATTACCGGTTGAAATCGGGATCGAGGTGGTCCAAAGCTGAGTAGTCAGACAGAGGGTGTTGATACTCTAGTGAAGAATGAGTTTCACATTTTGTTCAAATGTAGACAGTTTGAGACAGAGCAAATTATATTTAAGCAGGTTCTGCTACCAGCAAAAGAACATGTTAAACCTGCAGACACCGTCTCAACCAAGAAGCCGGCTCAGATTGCCAAAATTAACTAAACGGATTAAAAGAGTAATGTTGTTGTTTTGAAAGTTTGAGTAGAAGAAGGCGATTCAGATACTTATTGATTAATCAATGACTGACTTATTAGATACCAACAGAGTGACTGATCTATGGTGTGAGGCATGGATCGATCGGTTACATACAGCTGATAGTGGATGACGGACTGATTGTTTGAGTGATCGCTGTGTAACATTAGTAATTGGACGACTGGGCAGTTGGCAGGTGATTGAGAGGTTGATGTGCTATTTTATTATTTTTGGGTTGGATGCCAGGGTGATCTATTGTTTCCATGACTGACTGA
>JAWQUT010000095.1:1611479-1631761 GCA_033807755.1 Ellobium chinense
AGAGAGAGAGAGAGAGAGAGAGAGAATATTGGCTGAAGTAATAACAAACTGAAGAAATATCAGCTCCCTTTTTTTGCCTCTTAAAGAATGCGGGAGGCCAGTGGAGCTAGAGAGACGCTGTTCATCATACTGTAACCTCTGCTTAGCAGCGCTGATCCTAATGCTGGCTTGTCTCGCAGCTCGTTGCTTGTCAGACGGCCACCTGCATAATAGCCAACGCTGGTACGGCCAAAGCACATGGCTAAAAATTACGGACTGGCTAAATTAATGTTCATCCTGTAATTTTGACAAATGGCAGCGTTTATGTTGGAGAAATATAAGGATCAGTGTTGTGACACAATGACATGTATTTTATTTTGTGTATTGTCAATGAATATACATGTAGAATCTCGCATCCACTGTCTTTTTAATCATTTTGGCTATCGTAGGCCTTTGCTCATATTTATTGCTGTTCACCCGGTCGTTTCAGTTCTTTATCTCAGAACTGTGCTCGAGTTTATTGTTAAGGATGGCTCAAGTGTAAATTTGAGCGACACCAAAAAAAAAAAAAAAANNAAAAAAAAAAAAAAACAGCAGTAAATACGGACATAGTGGGCACAACTAAAAGATAGCCGTTTTTTTTTTCCTATTAACGATTTTTAAAAATATTTTTTCGTTTGAACTTTTGTAACATACAAATTAATGACCATAAATTTATGTTGTTTTTTTTCTCGAAAGTTTCACATAACATGTTAAATTTTATCTCTCGCCCCCTTCGCCCCCCCCCCCCCCCCNCTCCCAATTCCATTATCATTGCCCTACAACTTTTTGTTTTCCTGTTTGATGAATGTTCAAAAATAATATTGAAATCCAAGTCCTGAGTGGCTGTGCGCCTTTACAAAAAATCCCCAGAGAGTTAAACAGCAAGAAAAGTCTCAGTGAGAAATCCGTCACCAACAGACTTCAAACCAGGGTTCTTTCAACCTACAGACAAGCGTTAAACCTCTCGACTACTAAACTGACTGTGATGAGGAAAACAATCTTTTATTAATTGACAAACCACCTTTTGCCGCCACCTTATGTAGATCTGAACAGGAAAATATCTCGTTCTTTGTAAACAGATTATAAATATTGTAGTGAATGTCTGTATTTGTTGTAGTAGTTTGAATAGACGTCACCAAGGCAAGGACTTGTTGTTAAATACAGTATTTATTGATGCTTGTGTCAAGTGATGCAGCAGATACGACGTACAGTTCTCGGCAGGCAGTGTCCAGCTTCCAGGCAGCGTGAATGGGGAGAAAGTTACCGACCAGCCCAGACTGAGAGACGGGGCTGGTTTATATAGGGGGGCGCGGAGGTATCGGAGAGCTTTTACGTCATCAGGCTTTGTCTCCCGACTGATGCACCAGAATTTCAGGCGGTGCCACATTTTTGTGGAAAAGATAAACATTTAAGGGAAGCTGCACTGAAGGCTGAACACTTTTCCTGGACATATTATACATCAAAATAAAGGGGAGAACAATGGCAAATCTAACTAAAACAAAGTCCCAAGTGCTACTAAATGTACAAGCCTACAACTAAGCTGTGAAGTATGGCAAATCTGTGCTTTTCGACTTTACGGTCCAATAACTCGCGTAATAAAATTGTGTGGAATATAAATAATACATTTCCTGAAAGATCTTTTGAAGACGAAACAGATGTAATAATTAGAAAAATTCTAGAACGACTCGTTAAAAAGATATTTGAAGCCGCAGTTTGAGGAAAAGCACACTTTGCAACCTATGATTAAAATGCATGTAAAAGTGAGTTTTATGAACTATAAATGGTCTGATAAGGAGAAAATGGTTTGATGAAGTGACTGTGAATGCAAGATGAGGTGACCATGAATGAAAGCAAGATGAGGTGACCATGAATGAAATTCACTACAATATCTACTGTTAAGTGTCCGGAGCTATCATGAGATACTACTTCAAGATGGCATAGTGCCGTTGATATAAATTATGTTTCTTCCTATTATTCCATCTATTTCTTGTCCTGCATAGAGTCTTTTCAAAATATAAATACTCTTGTGAAGCATATTATTATATGAATATCATAAATGATGAGGAATGTAAGCCCAATCTGATATTGTCAAATACCTGTGGAGTACTTTTTTTTTTTTTGCGTTGGCACAGGGAAGTAAAGGAGCATCTAGACATTGGTTAGAAAATTTGAAATCTTTTGCAGTAAACCGCCTGTGGGAGCTCAACAACATGGCAGCCACCATCTTTGCAGTTTAAAATGTAGCAGTGGAACTTTTTATCAATGGTCTACGCAACCGATAGTCAGCTTTTCGCCCGGTTGCCGGGTCGATAGATCAGGGTTGGTTAAAACCAGGTTGCCAGACATTTTTGTCGAGCTGAAGCCAAATTGCATACGGACCCCCCCCCCCCCCCCNCCCCCCTTTTTCCCAAAGCATGCCTGGAAAGGATCGCATAGCGTCAAAATTTGACACAAGACAAGAAATTTATTACGAACTGTCTATACCATGTGCTGGATACTTGCGGTCACTATGGTTATCGCAAGCCTTTTTCCTTTCTACACATATATGAGCGGCCTAGGAAATGGTTGTTTAAACGAGGACATGCACATCAAAAATAATTTACTGCTTTCCAGTACTTTTACTCTCTGAAATCTAACTAAGGTGTCCACCGAGCTAATTTAGCGAAGAAAGGGCATCATCCTGTTACCGTGGACGTGTGTAATATGAGCAATAATGAAAGCTGGAGTGATCAGGATTTGTCATCGCGTGTAGAGTTATTCCCCATCCCCGACCAGCAGCGATTTGTGGCAAAAATGATTACGTCACTGAAGTTCCAGCAACTACAGACACCTCTGTCTGACAATGTTTCCACCTTGTACTACACCTATTATATATTTTTCAATTAGGGTTTTGGTCACCCAAATTCAAAAGTAAAGTTTAACCATGCAAGTCAGTTGGAGAATTCTGTATTTTTATTGCCTCAGCATGATTTTGTTTGACACAGCTGTTGCTTACAGTGGAAGTAAAAAATTAATACTGACGTGTTATTATCCTTCCGCAAAGCACTGACTAGATAGCTTGGACGAGCGGTTAGACTGTATTTATTTGACATAAGCTTATGGCCGTCATGCGCGCTATGGATGTAAGAATTCGAACCTTGCATAATATAAACCTGTGGGTTGTCTGGGGCAAGCAAGGGCATTATATCCTGTTGACAGACACCTGAAATACCTTTATTGGAATTACAGAGTGTCGTAAGATTTAACATGGTCTGTAGGACGATGCAGCTTTCCTATATTGGGGATATTCTTCGGATCATGCCTTAACTGGTTTTCATCAGGCAAATATGACAGAAGCCCAAGCACTTGAAATACTAACATTTCGAGAGAAGTATAAATATATTTTTGTTTTTGTGTAAATTGTATATTGTGTCAACCAGTTTTGACCAAGGTCCGTCTGAGTCTGGTCTTTGGCTCTGAAATAGCCAATTCAGGCAATTCGGCTGCAAAGTTGGAAGTGTAGCTCTTTTGATCAGGAGTCTTGTTGTGACTATACTAAGTCAGATTGGGCGAAATCGCTTTCTTGACCGTACTCGCGAAGCTGACATCGTCGCTGTACGGAACTAGCGAACCGGATCTATTCCGATCACGTGTTTTATGGAGAAAAAGAGGAGAGGAGGAGGGGAGGTTTTATTGCTTTACTAGTTTGTAGAACCGGCATCCTCTCATTCTGGGCATAGCCATAGGTGCTCAGTCCCCTGCAACAAACGTCTTAGTGTGTAGATGCTGTTGGTGCTGACTGAATGTGTACGTTCCCATGCATTCCTCAGTTGTTCCGTTCGACTTGGTCCGCGTGTAATTCCAAAAACTTGCAGTCTCAGGGCCACAGTATCATTGAGTGGTATGTTTGTAGATAACAGGAGATTTTTGAGTAATTTTACCATGTTTGCCTTATCCATTTGTCATATCCCGTATCACAGGGGACACCAGCTGTCAGCCTATCACTTTTGTTCTCTACCCTATGATAGCCGAAAGGAAACAAATTAATTAAGCACGCAGCTGTCGTTGCACAAAAACCGGCTCTAAGCAAAAATCGGTTCCCGGCAATCACTGAGTTGGATTCATGTTTACTGATTGAATATCCGAACTCCGCCCAGGTCAAACACTAAATTGCGATGTTGACTGGAGGTGGGCGGTGAGAGATATTTTCAGTTGAGTATTCATGACTCGAATGTTGTAGATACTAGATATCGATACAGTGGCGTCACAGTCATGCCACGCGGATGGTTCTCCAGCGAGCTGGCGAGGGCCCATTTTTACCTTCACCTCCTTCCCACATCAGATTTTGTTGCTAACTTTTAAAAAATTTGTTATTTCATTTTTGTCATCAATATTTCTTGTAAACAAGGACCGGGAATTTGATCGAAGTTCTCTGGATACGTAAACAATAAACTTTAGCTAAAGAGTGACTATATATTGTAATATTAACTCATAATTAACTCATTAACTCTCTCTCATGGCATAAGGCAATCATATGATCGGAACTGAGACAATAAATTTTATGAGAGAAAGTCGTGATCTTCTCTGAGACATCAGTTTTTTTCCTGCCTGGTCTAGGGGAACTGCTGTTGCAGGAAAACAAACGTATTTTGAGTGGAAGCTTTTCCAAATCTGACCTTAGAGAGTAGCCTTTTTCATTAAGTAGTTAAGACAGTTCACCATTTAAAAAAAAAAAAAGAAAACCACAGTATCATATTATGAAAAAAAAAATGACAAGGATCATTATTGTCTCACCTAGTGTATTATCAATATCCATAAGTATCAGGTAGTATCAGGTACTCGCGGTTGGAGCCAAATATCTAGAGTACTCAGTATTGATATCTAATAACGCCCACATCTAGTGTTGACATCGGCCGTAACACCATGGGAAGTGGGGACCCAAGGCCTTTCAAGAATCAACCTGAGCTGAATCATTGTTACACTGAAATTTTTAATGTATCCATAGCATCCAGAGTATTGACGAATTCCGTGATAGTTGATGGGCTAAATCGACAATGAATTGTTCAACTTTCAGTTTCATTTTATCAAGAGCTTCTTCAATCTTGGAACTTCAAAGAGGAAGGCAAAGATGAGGCCCTGTCGACTGTTGTCCTGTCACGATATTGCCATTGATAATATCTCCTCACTCAGTCACTGAACCAGATTTAATTAATCAGCAGCAAGAGATTGTACTCCACGGTTTTAGTGACACACTGTTAGAACTAGTAAGTACAATGGGAGGATTTCATTTGTTTCAGTGTATTGTCAGGATTTTATTCTCAGTGAATGTGATGCTTTGCAAAACTCAAGATTAGGTCTAGTCTAGATCGGTACAATCACGGAATAGGACCGATCTTGTAGCTAAACCAATGACTAAATGAACTGTATTAATGCAAGAGCGGTCCTGTCCCAGGAGATATCCTCTAGATCTAGATCTAGAGTCTAGATCTAGATCAAGCAAGATTAGGATAGGGATTATATAACGGCTTTCTCTAACAACAGCACCGATTTAATCGAAATATTGATCTATTCCGTGACCTGTCTGTGACTTTAGAAATGAACTGTATCATTATCATTGCGGTGCTGTCCTTCAAGATAGCCATTATAACTCTTTATAAGGATTTCCTTTGTTTCTCTCTTAGGTCAGCACTGCTGTGATAACTTACTGATAACTGTACGGTTTATTTAGTCTTAAAAGATTGTAGAATCAGTGCTGTCATATGAGAAGGTCTTTCTGTTATAGTGTTATTCTCATCCAGACATAATAATTGCACTTTAAATCTACATTATTTCATATGGAAAAATTTCTGAATGTGTCTGTTATATACCATTAACTAGGGAAAATTTGGGAAGTTAAGTTGGGTTTGTCGGCATTGTAATCCAACACAGAATCTGAAGTAACATTCAGAGTATTACTTCAGAGATTCTGAAGGTAATGGTGGGACTAGTTTTCAGAAAATCTAAGTGTCTAAGGTCATTCATACAGTATGTGACTTTAGAAAGACAAGAGTGCATTCTTATCTTGTCCTCTATGAAAATTCAAATTCAGATTTAAAAAAAAACAACAAAGACATCTCACAATTGGCGTGTGAATCCATCTGCCATGATTTGCTCGACTCCACTCTCTGGTGAGGCCAAAGAGGTGAAATGGAACTGGATAGATGATAATTAGATGACTGCTGTAAACTAGTGTCATGTCCATACTAGACCTAGTGAAACAATTTTGATGATGTCTTTTTGATAATGAGCAGTATTTACATTGTACTGTGGTAATAGGCATACAGTTGATAAAAAAATTAGGAACCAGAACTTATGTTTACTAGTACAACCCCAACAGTACCCCTAACTATATCTAAATGTTAATGCCCATTGAGGCAGAAGCATCATTTGAGGAAAGTCCACAATCCTAATGTCAGTTAAGACAGGTGCATCAGTAATTTTGTACTTTCATGCAATTATTTTTGACATCCACATTTTTTAACTCAATGACTGCCCAAAGCCGGATTTTCCGGCTCAAGCCAACAGCTGTTTTGGACCCCAAGCCAGAAAATCCGACTCACTATTTAATTATATAATTTTTGAAAGAATGAATCTTCGAAGATATGAAAACTTCTGGGCATGCGTAAGTTTATTATCGACGACTTCATTTATGAGATTCAATTTTTTAAAAAGTTATATGCTTTTTACTAATTTAGTAAGGTGCATGCAGAATTTATTGTGATTCTGAAAACAGCACGGGTCCGTTAGTGAAAATCCTATGGGGAGTCACTGAGAAGTGACTATTCTGACAAGAAAAATGTGTCTTATCCCCTTTTGCTTCTCTCCAGTTTAACATCTAAGTCTACTGGCAGGGGTTAATGATGGATTTTTTTTTTTGGTCATCAGAGTTGTTTCAAAAAGATTAAAAATTTTCAGGGTTAATAATATATATAGTGAAAGATTCTGAAAAATGGATTTTGAGAATTTATCTACAGCAATGTGTTTTGGCCCCGAGATGTCATTCTTCACTCAGTTATAAGAGAGGTCCTTGTCACATTCTGCTACAGACAGAAATGGCCTGTAGAAAAATGTATAAGTAGGGGGTACCTCTTGCATAAGCTATATACAGGTGGACTTGACAATGACACGTGCGCCGCTCTCTCTGACTTCACATGCCAATTACTCAATAACCGCTCAGCTTATCTGCATAAATAGATGTGGTAGTGGTAGTGGTACATCAGTAAAAAGCTCAGTCTTTACCTGTCAGTTTCATAAGTAACAATACATCTCAATTTGTAAAACATTGTAATAACTTTGGCTAAAGGCCAAGGGGTAGGCACCGCATTGCCTCTCCGTGGCACCCGCAAGCACATGCTGTATTATGTATGGTGGCGTTGTTTGAATGGAATTTTCCGGTGATAAGACTCATTATTGGTTGCCAGAATCATGTGACTGAGAGAGATGAATGGACAGAGATCATGTGGCAGTTTGCGCCAAGTTTCTACATTGTCTGTGAGAAAAGTTACGGCTTATAAAGTTTTTGAAGTGATTTTTTTAACGTCATCAATAACCAGTTGTGCCGATGAGTACCGTGAAATTTAGATTATCCATTTTCCTCAATAATACCAATTTCATTAATGAGATTGCATAACATTTTGCATGAGAAAACTTTAAATTTCCAACCCATGGTCAGCCCGATATCGCTGGTCAGCTCTCCCCATGTTCCCTGTGCCACAGTTCAAGGGCAGGTCACTCGTGCTCTTTGCAGCGTGTTGAATACACAAAGCAAGACTTTGACACGCAAGGGTGTTTATTTGCCTGCTGCATTTGATATTTACATTAATTATGCCAAGAATGGCTTTGGAACTTTGATGATAATGTAATCTTGATAAAACACACTTATAAAAATTATATTCGTAGACTTAAAACTTGCGACCCCAGTCAGGCTCACCTGGTGGTGCAATCAGCCGGGTCTGACCACAACACAGTTGACTACAGGCTGGGGAGGCAGGGTGGATGCAAGGGTTTAGGTTATTTTTCTGAGAGCATTGTTCCTTTTTGTGATTTAAGGGATATCAGCTTTAAGAGCACCAGTGAGGTGGGACAAGGGCTTGCACTCAGGGAAGAAATGAAATTTACCATGTCTTTCCCTGTTCCAGTTGCTCTCCTCATCTCTCTGAGACAGTCTCTGTCTTGTTGCCCCGGAATCCATACCCCATTCCTTGAGTCTTGCAATACATATATGCAACATTCATGTTTTGTTTTTTTTTCTTTCCCTTATTTTCTTCTATTATCCCACCTCCTTACACTCCCCTCTTTATTCCTTTCGCTCTTCACCTCTAAAATTAACCCACCACCACTACCACCATCACCAGTCCTCCTCACCTTGTCCTGCAATGACAACACAGGATGGTTCATCCCATTATCCTCTTAATGATCATGAAAACTGGTTCCTTCCTTCAAAACTGTATAAACTTTCAGAAGTAATTTACAAAATACTTACATGGTTATCTCTGATCAAGATGTAAGCGTCAAAATAATTTTGGCATTGGCATGCCAACTCTTAGACCAATTTTTCAAAGCCTTTTGACTGTCAGGTGACACAACTGACATTGCCTTTAATCACAGACAGCATTGCTCTAGACAACTGTTATTTG
Organism: Ellobium chinense; assembly: GCA_033807755.1. Taxonomy (NCBI): domain Eukaryota; kingdom Metazoa; phylum Mollusca; class Gastropoda; order Ellobiida; family Ellobiidae; genus Ellobium; species Ellobium chinense. The sequence continues at coordinate 1,620,155 of JAWQUT010000095.1, forward strand.
CTGATCAAACTCTGTCATGCCATGCAGTACTCTGCTGAACTTTCTCGGTAAGGAAAGAAAAAGTTTCTGTTATCAGAATGGTTACCAGTGAGAGTGAGAGCTCAGCAGTCAAGGAAAACAGTTATTAAATTTATACTAATTGATACTGACAAAAGATGCATAGACTCTGTATATTACACAGGTATGGCATACATTAATAAACTGACTCAAACAGAGGTCAGAAAAATGCTCTTTTTATCAGATACACTGCCTTTCCTAAGATTATTGCATTGTGATACTCAGAATCCAGGAAAGTTTTTATTTATGGGTAACTAGCTCCACCAAAGGAATGTTTTACCTATCTTGCTTTATATGTGACTTCATGCAACATGAATGGAAGGTTAGGTGATGCTTGCAATGGCACGCATGAATGAAAAGCCAACAGTCAGACGGCTTTTCTCAGAAGCAGTCAGGTGCGAATAAATATGTTGATGGTAGAAAATCTATGAAAAATAACATAGATGCTTTAGGCTGTGAAGCAGATAACTATCCCTGGCCTACTCAGGTTGACAGAATGATAAAATACATTGTAAGGCAATGCAGTTATCTAGAATAATTTAATGGAGGATGAGCTTTCCTTCTGTCATTTCTCAAAATTGATCTTGTACAGCATGTTATTAAAGTGCAAATGTTCCCTGTGTGGCTTATAATTTGTAATTTAACGCGATATCTTATATCCATCTAGGCAGCTTTGGGAGTTGCTCTTTACAATGCCTTTTTCTTTTTCCTCTTTCAGAGGTCAGCCATGGAGAAAGAGAGTCAAATTGAGGTAGTAAAGAATAAGGATAAGATACCCAAAGGCACTGGGGATGGTGATGCACAAGTGATGTCAGATCCGGGACTGCAGGTAGCCAGTGGCATACCGCCTCAACTTGTTCCAGATTTTTCCCGTAAACTGAGCATTGTGGAGGATAATAATAATGAAAGTAATGATATCATCATTGTGGAAGACCCCCAGGGCATCCCAGACAAGCAAATTCCCGCATTTTCGATTCCTTTATCACAGACTGGGGACACAGATTCTGTGTATGCAGCATCAACTATTGCATGTGCAAGTGAAGGAGCAACTAGGGCTCCAAGGGGCCCATTTGTCTGCTCATGTGGTGAAAGTTTTGACAGATCTGTACACCTTGCAGCACACAAACGCTGGTCATGTAAACTGAAAGAGCAAAAAGCACAGTGTGATGTGTGTAAGCACTGGTTTGCATCTGATATGGGCTTGAAGCGACACATGAAACATGCTCATGGGGGTATGTTCAGTTGTGACAGCTGCAATCTCAGGTTCCATAATAAAATCAAATTGACTCGGCACTGTTTGGAAGCTCACCTAGATGAAAATGCAAAGAACCTGAAATGCTATGAATGTGGTGACACTAATTTTGACAACAAATTTGAGCTAGAATGCCATCTTGTCCTTCATAAATATGAAAGACGCCAGCAGAAGTTGACAGAGGAAGTTTGGTGGACTAATCCGCCACATGGCCACTATTCTCCATATCCTTCAGCGCCATTTGTAAGACCTTCACCCTGGGAATGTCGCTTTGCCGGGCATTCACCTCGTCCTCCTCACAGATTTGGCCCTCCATTTTGGGGACGCTTTCCCATGGGACATCCTCTACGACATCCAGGTCACTTTATGCAGCGCCCTCCATTCCCTACACCAGCCTTTCCATGTCCTCGTCCACCACCACCTCATTCTCCATTTCCTGAAACTATGATGCCTTATGCTTCACATGGTGAAGATGAATCTTCGGTAAAATCGTCGTCAGTCACCAGCACTGTTCAGGATACTTCCACGGTGATGACGGAAAGCCCTTCAGTATATCCTGGGCATGAAATGGGAGAGGCTGCTTCTGAAATTCCACGTCATGATCATGACTATGTAGAGCCCACAGAGTATCCATATTACTGTCACATGAATCACCATTATGGCCACCACTTTCGAGGTCATCACCCTCATCATCATCATGGGCACCATGGAAAAATGAAGTGGAAGAAATACTTAAAGCTAATGATGAAGGGCAAAGTCCCTCCACTGTGGCCTGGAATGATGCCAGTGCCAGATCCACCCCAAGATGAACCACTTTACAAGCATGCCAGGAAGGAGGGTGGCACTGACACCGAGGCGAACACCTGCAAATTCAAAATGGCTTGCAAGTTTTGTGATAAGATTATTGAGAGGGATAAAGTGGCATGGCATCAGAGGAAAGAATGCCCTGTCCTGTCCGTCCATCGCTGTGATGTTTGTGACAGGGTGTTCAGAAAGAGACACTTCCTCATCAGGCACATGCATGAACAAAAACATTTTGGGTTTAGCAAGACCGGAGGAATACCACTGGGAAACACGTTGGCAGATATAGATGCCAACACACTATCTAGTCTTCAAGAAAAGATGAATGTCTCACTGAATCTGCTCAATGTCTCTGATAGCCCAGCCAATTCTGAAACAGGAAAAGCCATGGCTGGGGCTGTAGGTTCAAATGCAGATGCTATTTTATCTCAGGAAAAATATAAAACACGTTTGGATGGCACTGTTCAGACCTCTGATTCTGGTCTTGCCTCACAAATTCATGCAAAGGAAGGAGATGGGAGTCACGTTTTGGATAAAGAAAACAGAGTGATGGTTGCTTCACAGGATGGTAATGCAAATCTGAGCCAAAGACCAAACTTCCAGTGCATGACATGCAGGCATGTGTGTCAGTCCATAGAAAATCTCTCAGAGCATTTAAAAGAACACATCAATCAGGTCCTGGCGATTCAAAAGGTGCAGGAGTGGACCAAAAAGTCTTCAGAATATTTTTTCCTGGGACATGATGATGATGAAGATGAGTTTGAAGGAACAGGATCTGTTACAACCTCTACAAGTTTTGTAGACTCTGAGATTACCTCAGCCACAGGTTCCACTATTCCAGATGTCAGTAGTAGCAATTTTTCCAGTTTAGAGACAGCGGTGTTGGCCAAAGATCCAAAGTGGACCAGACCCCACAAGAAACGAAGTGGTCATCGTCAGAAGGGGGAGATCACAATCTGTGAGTTTTGTGGTGACAAATTTGCATTCAGGAAAGATCTTCACTTTCACATGGAGACTAGACACAAGGAGACCACGCTGGAGTGCCCGGTATGCAAGAAGAAATTCAGCTGGAAGAAAAGGGGTCAGTTTTATGAGAGGCATTTGAAATCCCACTATGGAGTCAAAGTCTTCAAGCATAAGTGTGAAGCATGTGGGAAGACTTTCCTGGAAAATTCGAAACTAAGAGCTCATATGTCCTTGCATAATAATGAGCTCCTCCACAAGTGTGGTGTCTGCGGAAAAGGATATGCCAACAAGTCAAGTCTGGTGCGACATGAGCGCAAACATACAGGTGTGAAGCCTTACCATTGTGACATTTGCCAGGAAAGTTTTATGGAGAAGAGAGAGCTTCTAAGGCATTCAACTACCCACACAGGTGTGGCACCTTTCAGTTGTAAGGAATGTGGTCAAGGCTTTACTTTGAAAACCTCACTCGTGTCTCATATGAAAAAGAAACACTTAAAGAAGAAAGACAAAGAAGTGTGTAAGTAGGCAAATCTTTCTTAAAGTAGGCAGAATTGATGAACTGTACATAATTGTAACTTAATGAAAACGTGGCAAAAAATACACTCAGGCTGAGGGTACAATTTGGCAGCATTTTTTGTTTTCAAGTAAGGGAGAAAATATTGTGTTTTCTGAGAAATATATGTGAAGCAAAACTGCTGTTGAAGATCTCGTATCTCCTCTAATGTTTTTCTTTATTCCTTTAATTTTTATGGGCCTCTCTACATTGAATAGACATAGGTCAGAGGTCCATCATGTCTGTCCTGACATATAATAATGGAAATATATAAATACAAGAGTGGTCTAATGTCTTCTGATGAAAGGGGGAATCTTTGGCAAAACTGTGGGGAGATAATTGAATTTTTCTGTCTGAAAGTTGCTCTTTCCACAGCAAAGTTTGACTGCGTTAGAATCATTCACAGTTGGTCAAAATAATTTGTCAGGAGATTTTCATTGAAATGTAGATCACGAAGATCCTGAAAAAGTGATTTTGGCAGGAAATCAAGATAAACCCTTTTGTTCATAAAATGTTAGAGGTAATAGATTTGCCGAGTGCTGAGTTGATTGTATAATTGCTGATGTCAAAATGTGGCTTACTTATATCAGAATGTGTCTATTAGCAGCCTATTGCAATTCATGTATGTTCTCCTTAGTGCATATAACTACTGTAACGGCTATGCATCCTGCTTGATGTTTTATTATTGCCATGCATCTCTTCCAGGATAAACATGATGCAGCTTACTGATGTGATGGAAATTATGTAATTGGAATCGGACCTGCTGTTAAAATTTTTGACTTGGCTTTGTTAATGTTAAGATTATGTGGTAGACAAATGAATTTCTCGATGGCCGTTTGCTTAGACTGTCTCAGTGTCTGCATCAGGAGTTATCCTTTGAAACAGACTTATTTCCTTTTTTTGTGTCATTTACTTCCAATGAGTGTTCAGGGTGACTGTTTCTTTGATTTTCATGAGCCTACAGAAAGAGACTGATGTGGTGTCTGGAACTGTGCAGTGATAGTCTTGAGTGGTTAGAGCCAGATCACAGCTGAACTGAATTGTCATATGTCTACTGTCATACATCCAGAAACTGTGAAAAGTTGTGTCACCATTAACATAATAATATATACTGTAGTTCTCATGTGATAGTTTAAGCAGGGATTAACAATTTTATGGTACTTCTACAGTTTATGCAGTAAGTTCATTATCTATAACTTCCTGTATACTTACTCAGCTCTGGCTTAAGTTTCTGTCCATGATGTGCATAACTTGTTTAAAGAATTATTACCTTCATACAAAATTGGTTACAAACTCAAATAATTTTGCGTGTGAATGGCTTCCTTGCATTCAGGACAAACCCATATATGTCCAGCCTGACAACGAAGGTAATTGATTAGCAGCAATCTTATACTTCCTGCTAGCTCTGACTCAACAAAATCAGTCTCATCCAGAAACACCCAGCAGGTTCTGAAATAACTGCTTACTGGAATGGTCAGTAAAAGCATCTCACAATAAAAGGACTTATCTTTGTCAGAGTTATTTTTGAAAAAGAAAAATTGAGTTATTCTGTTGGAATTAAAGTGCTTTGCTAAAATTTCTTGATAAGTTTCTGCTAATATGTTATCCAAAGTGCTTTTTGGAAAGAGCAAAGCAGTTGCAACTGTTCAGTGGGAGTGTGCTTAACAGGAGCTGTGTTAAGCAGTGCTTGTATTAACCTTATTAAACTTTATTAAGTTGTAATTAGGATGGATCACAGAGTCAAATCACTCTAATGAGCCAGTGAGAATATGGTGTGCATTTGGTTTTCATTTGAAAGATGCTCTTCTCATTCTTCATACTTACATATTTTGAAGATTATAGTGGTTTTAATGTCACTCAGTCAAGCTTATCTATATTAATAAAACGCTTCAGCCAAATTTGTGTCACAGATTTCTTGAGAACTACGTAACGTAAAAACATGCGGTTTTCACCTAAATTCGTAGAAAAATACACAAAAAGTAACTATACACATCAGTCCTCTTTATTTTTTTTACCATCGTCCAACTTTTTCACGGAGTCTAATGCATTCGTCTATGATGCCTTTCGGTGCGCTAGGTATTCTTTCGCCGCTGGTGCGTTGCCTGCCTGCCTATTTGTAAAATGGGGTGTTAGTCTTGTTAGTAAATATATTAGAAGTTCTAAACTGGTTTGGTTGAGATTTTTTGCATAATATTAATAGAACTGTCATTTTGGAACTTGCAAAGTCTTTCAGAATGGTGCTTGTTTCATGTAAAGGGTTTTCATAAGTGTGTTTGAGTAAACATAAATGTAAAGAGTAATAAATGACTTGAAGCTGAAAAATCAGCTTCTTCAGTTTTGCTGAAATTCAGTGTATGTACCTCTATTACACTGTGATGTGCAAGTGATATCTGAACACTCCTTATAAATAGGATCAAATGAAGAATAGGTTAGGTCATAGTTAGAAGAAGAAAATAAAAGCATTTTGTAGCATTTTTACATGCTTCAAACTTGAGCCCTTCATCTGAAACATGGTTTATGTATACAGAAGAGATTATTGTCCTTGGTGTATTGCATCATACTTTAGGAAATTTTCATCTCTAAAGACTTCACGAATCTCTTGGAATGGCTGGCTCAGTAGTTCTTGTGCTCATGAAGGAAGGTGTTTATTAGCAAAGTTTTCCAACGTGGCTATGAGGTTTATTAGGTGACAAAAGAGTAACATTTATATTATTTTGTTTGACATGAAGCTGAGTACTTATTTACTCAAAATAGGATGCATTTTGTAATCAGTGCAATGTAAGGTCCAGTGCTTTTGTTAAAACAGCATTGTGATAGGCTCAGTAGCTGTTGTTGCTTATTTCTCCTGCATAAATTACTGTAATATTCCAGTTTTATCAATTTTTAATGTTAATATAATATATAATCTCCAGCTGTCTCTTGTTTCTGATTGGGATTCCTCTCCCAAGTGGTAAGACTTGATCTAAATAGGCTCCTCTCTCCAGGTGGTGTTCTCACAGTGATAGAGTGAAATGACAAAACATGGCAAGCTTAGCCTGTTAGGGATGCACTAACCACCTGCAAGTACGAATCATTCTGTGTTATATATTTTAAAGAAGAATATTTTCCTTCCTTTGTGAACAGAAATGTACTTTACTATTATGACAATGTTTTCTTTCCTTTCTGAACAGAAATTGCCCTTTGAGAGCCTAATTGTCTTAAGCACCAATTTGGGGGAAATCACATTATTACAAATTTAGAGAACTGGCATCTCAGACAACTTTTTCAACATGCTTTATCCCAGAAGGACAAAAGAATCTCCCAGAAGGACAAAAGAATCTATGTTTGCCAAGTTAAACATTTTTTCTTATGTACCAAAAGTAACAGGATTTCAAAACATGAATTGTGTTTTTCGCCAAAAGGTGTTATTGGCGCTTGAGACAAACAGGCTCTGAAGGGGCAAAATGTACTTTACAATTATGTCATTGGTTATGCAGATGGGATGGGCTATGTTAAATGGTAATCAGTGTCGCTTGCAAAATCTACTGTACTATTGTACCTAGTCTTACTTATGACAGCGCATAGCTGTCACAGACTGTCCCATCTGGGATCTCCTGAACCTAAATTGTGCAGCCTATACTCAGATGTTGTAAATCAGTATTTAGCTAAACTGAATTGTCATGCTGGTACAGCAGTAGGCTTTGGGCCGAGACAGAGTGAACTCACATTTCTAACAACTTCACACTGCTTTCTCACTGCTTCCCCGCCGGTTGCACAAAAACTCTATAAAACCGTTGTAAGCGAGCGGAGTGCAGCCTACAAACAACCGTTTGAAAGTTCACGGTGTCTCCTCATCTTCCACACATGGACGGACCATGATTACATTTTTACCGCTGCACTAAATTTCGTCCTCGGCTCATCCGGGAAGATAAGAAAATAAATGTTTAACTCTCCGGATTGTAATAACAAGACGTTCCTTGGCTGATAACGGCTTCCTGAAATTGGTTTCCCGTTTCTCAATAAAGGGCGATGTCATCTCCAGCAACAGATTAAAAATTGCTGGCGTCATTCGTAAATAGCTGAGGCATTTTTTTGTGTCTCTCAGCACTTCTTGAAGAAGGTGGTGGCATTCTCCGTACATTAGTCTTCTTTTGAAAGTCTTCTGTAAGCTTTCCTTCTTTTGAGCCAATAAAGCATCATGAGTCTCAAACAAGAAACAACGACAGCTGTTGACGGCATCTTGAATGGAAATGAGCTGTTAACGGCTTGTGAACTCCCTCTGCTTGAGATTTCACATCACATTCATTTCACGGTTCAATCACATAAAATGTGGAAGTAGTGTGAATTGTGAGTGTGGGTCTACTCTGTCTCGGCCCTTAATGAGCATCTTTTCTCAGTGCCAGCTCTCTGAAATTATTTTATTCTGTAATGGAAGAGTTACAGAGGGTAATCCATATACAGTATTTTGATCCGCTGTAAAATTTGTGAAATTAATTTTCAGCAATTTGGGTTCTCGATGAACGGTCTAAAGTCATAATTATGTTGGCCTGCTGTCTACCTCAGTTATAAGAATGTGGTTCCATGAATGGTCATTACATTTGTCATAGTTGTTTCACCTTTACAAGGGCATACCCATATCTTCCTTACCAAAGCTTGAAGGAAATATCATACACTCTTAATTGTTTCAAAGGTTCACATTGTTAAAAAATGTTGATGCAAAATTCAGGAATTTTCTAGCCACAGATTGGAAATCAGGGTATCCCAGATATACATGTAATCAACATGGATGAAAACTAATGTGCCTAAATCTATACAATTTGCAAGGCATTTCAGTGTAGAGAAATGTGGCTATGAAACCGTGCCACCACCAGTATATTTTCGGAATTCAAAACTTCATCTACATGGCACTTACAGAAGAGAAAAAAAACCAAAAAACTTTGCATCAACAGTCTTGAAAACAAAATATATAAGGAATGTTGCCAAGTTGTACTGGCATAGATTGATGTTGTGTGGATGAAAAGGGCTGCGAAATGCCAAAGTCAAGTGGTGAATTGGGGATGTAAGGTTCAAAAATGCACCATCACATAGTATCTCTATTCCAAATTTAGGGAAACATCTTTTAAAAATCAATATTTTGAGACCACTAATGGAGTTTTAATCATGGTAGAAGATGAGTAGTTGTGGTCTGCAGATCTTTGTTTTTCAACTACGATAGAATGTGGACTAAGCGATGTGAGTTACACAGCAAAGGAAACACGCGTAAATTACATGCCAAATTCCTTGACTGCAGATTACTTCCATCGCAGTAATGTCAACAGTAGGCACTGCCATTTTCCAGAGGTTGTGATGCACATAACATTATGTGCAACTTATCACCATGCAAACCTGCACACCAAGAGTGATTATGTCAAGACAACTGCCATAGTGATAACACAGGATTTCCTCCATGTATTTATGCATGATCCTATATAGGTTTTTCCTGCCTTTCTGTTTAGACACAGAATTATGAGAAACTTTGATGTACAATGAAGTAAATTTGTGTCTAGACAGAAAATCTAAAATAAAACTACTTCAGTTTACACTAAAGAGTGTTGTTAGTTCCTTGTAATGTTGCAACAAGATAGAAAACCCAGAAAAGCCTTGGTAGGGCCATGCATAAAGGTATCTAAAACCCACAGGTGAAATCTGTTGTCAAACAACCAGTGCTATGATAAGTGGCAGTTGTTCTAAGATCATCATCCTTAAATGCAGAAAAATGCACCATAAATTACTCTGGTGTGCAATTTTGCATAGAAACTCCAATTCACTAAGGATGATAAGTTGCACACCATGTAATCCAGTGTGGTATTTCCCTTTATTAGAGATATGGGTATGGTCTCATGGCATATACAGTATATGTCCTTTACCACTCCATTATTCAGGCATGTTCATATGACCAAATTTTCAAGTCGTTCAGCCTACAGAAGAAACACCCTTTCCTGCTTGAGATAAGTCAAAGATATTTCTACTTTTAGGTCATCAATGCTTTGTTCTTATGACCCCAACTGTGGACTTGTTTGTTTCACATCCACTTTTGGTCTGTTCTATTTCTTTTTCTTTCTTAACAGACAAGCTGTGTGCAGATTAACTGATATTACTGAGCTTATGGATTATGCCCAGATGTTTCCCAGATTGATTAAAGATACTGATACAGTGGTTGCTGATTTTATGGTTCTTATGTACTTTCATCTTCACTTGGACAATTCATGAAGACAGCACAAGACAAATAATTGATTTGTAATAGTTTTCTGTATAGTAAGTATGATATAAACTATGCATATATTTGTCTCAAGGGCTGTGGCACTAATGTATAAATACAGTATTAATAATGTCACTGAGGTTACTAAAGACATAATGGCCTTGGGTCTGTAAGTCTATATTTGATTTGAGGTAACTCCGAGGATATAGGATATCTTCTTTTCATTTCACCGTATAATATTCCCACAGATGACGGGTCTCAACTTGCAGATTATGGAAAATCAGATCCATTCTACTTTTTTTTGCTGAAGGTAGACCATGTTTTCACCACCGTGAGTTTTCTTGACAGGCACAAAAAACAGGAAGCTCTCAACATTGACCTGTCACGACATGGGGGTGCGTTAACAAACAAAAATTTCGAAGGCCTTGCTGTATTTTCAAAATTACCTTTCTCACAGATAACTCAAGAAAGTTTTTTGTTTTTTTTTTGCATAGTAAAGCTATCCATTACCAATGAATAGTTTATTTCCACCCTCACAAAGCTACAAAATATATTTTGCACATTAGGTGCATCACAGTGAAAAACAGTTGTGCAGATACTATTGTGTATAATGAAAAAGATAACAATGCACATAACAGTAATAACACATTACATAACATCCACTTCTGAAATAGGCTGTGGATGCTAAACAAACCAAGAGGATGGAAATGTTTTAAATAAGAATCTTTAGCAGAATTCTTAGCAAACTTACCAAACGCAATGCATTCCGTTGTAAAATATGCATAGTTATGACTGCATGGCATATGTATTGTTACACATATTCATGTGTATACACACAACACACACACACACGTTAACAACAAAATACCATAGAGCATGGATATAAGGAGCAGATCTCGGACAAAATTTTATATTCAGTAAATCTGTATAACAGTCGCCCTTCAAATCCATCCATCTGTCAGTCTCTGCAAGAAAAAATCTGGATAAATGAAAAAGTTCTTCATTTCAGTCAGTCAATTCTGACAGTGTCCTGTAGTACATGGTGCAATGTAAATCTGCAATGACAGACGGGTGTATAACTGATGGAACTATAAACATCTGAAACAAAAATATCCACACTGCTGAGATCTGAAATCCAGTCCCCAACTGCAAGAGTGTTTATGCAGTGTTGTCATACTCTTGTGTTATATGATTTAAATGCATGAAAGTAGGCTTAAAAATGACAGAAATTAAGTTACACATTCTGATGTTCTAATACTGACCCCTGCATGAGATCAAGAGAAAATCACAAGCGCATGTTTTAGGTGTGTAAAATTAAACTTCTTTACACAACACAACCTTATATAAGCCTATAAGACAATAAAACACAAAGTGTTTATTCTCAAGCATAATGATGGGCAAAGAATATCTGTATTACCTTAGCCACACGGATTTAAAAAAAATGGAAAATAATGTAATATTATATAACAACATCTTCTTAAAGGCAGTACCAAACATGGTTCAATGCTGAAGGGTACCACGTTTATGGATGGCATACTTCAATACTATACCAGCAAAGCATTAAAAATATACAGTACCAACAGTGCGAGCACTTATTAAACTGCTAAATGATTACACTATTGAGTTCAAACCCTGACTGTAAATGAATGTTCGCTGTGGGAAATGAACTTAAAGATATATACTACTATTAAGATTATTATTATTAAATCAGGCACAATAATTGGAGTGTATAGAAGTCAGAAATAGTCTGAGCCCCCCCCC
>JAWQUT010000095.1:1649709-1673057 GCA_033807755.1 Ellobium chinense
ATTTTCTTGAGTGTTGTTTTATTGATGTTCAGGTCATCTAATATACCCAGTAGAATGTCTTTAGCTGTCAGCTTTAAATTCCTCTTCCTGTCCATGAGTTAATTATTACCTCCACTTCTTTCCATAAAGGTTTAACTAGGTTACAGGTCACAAAGAAATGTTCAATATAGTCTTTCTCCATACAGTGGGCACATAACTCCCTGTCTCGGATTTTCAACTTATGCAATAGTATTGATGTGGGATATATATTGTGGAGTATTTTCCATTGAAAGACTCTAAGCCTGGTTTCATCAGTTGCATTTTTTGCTAATACCCAGTACTGTGAGTTAATTTCTGTGTTAAGTTTCTTTTGCCAGAATAGAGATGTGTGAGGAACTACATAATCTTGCTTAGCTATTAAGTTTCTTATTTGCTGTGTTGTCAGAGGAGTTTTTTTAAGATCAACTCCCTTAAAAATAAGGTTCGTTTGAGTGTTAGAGCTCTGCCATAATTTCTGTGCATAATATGGAAAGGCTTGTTTGAGTGCATTGTATTCGAAAATAAGCGATGCATATCTTCTAACTTTAACTTGTATTTGCTCCCATGTGGGAAATTCACCATTAACCAATAGATTATTTACAAATCGTATTCCAGCCTTTATCCAGCACTTAAAAAACAGAGTTTTATTCTTGTACAGTATACTAAATCACGGTTATGCCAGAGATACTTGCTAATCAGTTCTTTACCACTTACTTTATTATTTTTGTTGTTTATCCATGCCTTTACCACTTTCTTCCAAAACAAGGAGGGTATTTTATTTAACTCAACTCCTTTGTCCTTCTCTAGATTTGCCTTAAATATGTTGATTCCATTGATTTCCTTCAGGAAATATTTATGCAATTCCTTCCAAACCGCGTTTTCACCACTGCAGTCTTATTGACCATTGAATAAAGAAACTGTTTTACATATGGTTTATGTTTATCATTTTCAAACCCCCTTTATCTTCTGGGGAACACAGGATACTCCTTTTTAATTTTTCAAAGGCCCTTTTGTTTGTATGTTTCTTTCTCCATATGAAGCTAAACAATTTTTGGTTGATTTGATTAAGGATTTTTTTCTGGTAGTCCAATGCCTTGCATAGCGTATATGCACTGGGAAATAAGAAACGTTTTTGTTATCGAAATTTTGCCTTGTATATTTAAGTCTCTTTTTGACCATGCATTTATTTGTCTGTCTATTTTATCTATTATGGCTGCCCAGTTTTCTTCTATCTCCCCTGCTGATCTCCTTGTCTGGAACATTATCCCATTAAAATTTTTCCACTATCTTGATGCCCTCAGTATAAAATGTTACCTTGTTGTTGGTGCATAAAGACATTATGTAAAATTTTTCAAAGTTGAGTATTAGTCCAGAAAAGATGGAGAATTCCTTTATTTTTGATAGGATTGTTTCTGAAATCCATTTCATTTTTCAAAAACAAAGTAATGTCATCTGCATACTGTAGGATTTTTATTGGCTCTGGATAACCTGGAATGTCTATTCCATTTATTTGTTTTGTCTGCTTTATTTTTAGTGAAAAAAGTTCTGCTACTAGCAGATAGATAAATGGCGAGCACGGACAGCCCTGCCTGATACCTTACTCGAGACTAAAGAAGTCTGTGAGCCATCCTCCATTATTAACACAGCTCTTAGCCTCATACATTATAGTTTGTATCCATTTTATGAAATTTTCCTTAAATCCAAAAGTTTTTAGAGCATAAATCATGTTATTATGTGATACTCGGTCAAAGCATTTACTGTAATCGTTACTAAGACCATATGCTTTTTTCTGAGTACCTTCAACCATCTCTATATCATCTACTTGCCTTAGTAAATGTGGTGCACCGCGCCCTTTTATGAAGCCAAATTGAGTGTCAGTTATCAGGAAAGGAAGAACTTTTTTCAGCCTCTCTGCCAGTACTCTTGTAAATTATCTTATAGTCAATATTAGTAACTGAAATAGGCCTCCAATTGCCCAATAAATTTTTTTGCAAATCCTTCCCTTTATGAATCAGTGTAATTACTCCAATTTTTTGTGAACATGTTAACGTCCCCTTCTCTTGACTATATTTATAAGAATTTATTAAGTTGGCTTTCAGCTCATTCCAAAATATTTTATAAAATTCTGTGGTAAAACCAAGATGCCAGGGGCTGTATTGTTTTTAGGTTCCTTCAGACATTCACCTACCTCCTCGATAGTGATTTCTTGTTTGCATACAGCATTCTGCTCTTCATTTAATTTTGGTGTAATCAGATCCTGATGAAATGTAAATAGTTGCTCTAAATCCATGTCCCTTATTTTTGTATAGAGTTTTGAGAAATAATCGTATATTTCTTTCTGAATTTCCATTTGCATACACGCTTTTCCTTTTGGTGTTATTAAGTTGGTTATTGCATTTCGTCTTTGCCGAGCTTTCGCTAAACCTAAAAAGTATGCATTACTTTTTTCGCCCTCCTCTATCCACTTACTGTTCACTCTGATTGCAGCCCCTCTCTGCTCCGATAGTAACAACAGTTCTAACTGTGTCTTGATTCTTCCAATTTCTTTCAGTATTTCTGTCCTATCACTGGCTGATGCTAACTTTCTTTCCAGTTCATCAAGGTTACTTTGTATCTTTCTTTTGTGTTCTCTCTTCTCGTGCGCTTTTATTTTACTTCTTGTATTGCCATCTCTTTCATTTCAACCTTCATTAATTCCCACTTATCATGCGGATTTAACCCTGCCAGATTTTTTGTTAATTCTACAATATATGCTTTCATGTCATTAATAAATTTCTGATCTCTTTGTAAAGAGTTATTAAATTTATAGTATGATGGTCCCGGCTGAAAATTAGAGATATGGCAATTAAATTCGACCATTCCGTGATCTGTCACTGGAGCTGACTTAATAACAGAGCCTGTTCCTTTAAAAAAAAAATCAAATCACTGTCTACAAAGATGTAATCCAATCTGCAGGCTATTATGGGATCATTTTGTTTCCATGTGTATTCTTTACTCGAGGGGTTAAAGATTCCCCAAGTATCTATCAAATCATTCAAGGAAATAAAATCATTTAATACTGCCACTGTTTCCTTACTGTGTGAATGCCCTGCAATTATGTCTTCTAAGTTGCTTTGTACAGTATTAGAATCTCCAGCCAAAATGACATACATATGAGGCTTTATAAATTGACTCAATATATTATTGAGATGCTTTAGGAATTTTACTTTACATAGTTCATTTTCGGACGCAGCATATACATTTATGATCAGGTATGAATCATCACCACACCTCCCTAATATCGACGGCTGAGCGCAAGAAGTGACTATCTCCACTTTTCTTAGTTTTGAGAAAATCGCAGTTTAAATTTTGGTGATCATCAAATTTGCATGAAAAGTTCTGGGAAAATTGAAGATAGTCAAAAAAGAAATGGCAATAACTCGGCAACCAATAAAGATACGGCTTTGATATTTATACCAGTGAAAAAGCGGCTAAAAATAACCCAAACTATGTCGAAAACTCCAATTTGACCAAAAGTGGAGATAGTCACTTCTTGCGCTCAGCCGTCGATATAACTAATACTCTCTCATCTTCATAAAGTTTTTCTCCCCATTCCACATTCTTCCCTAGTAAAGTAATAAGACCCTTACTGTGCTTAGTTCCAAAAGAACTAAACAATAATCCCGACCACTGCTTCATCCATTCCTCCTCATCATCTATGATTATATATATTTCCTGTAAGCAAAAAACATCTAGTTTATGACATTTTATATATTTGAATATTGCTTTTCGTTTCTTAATATTCCTCAATCCTCTTACATTAAGAGTTCATAATGCAAGGGGCTGGGTCATTCACTCAGAGCGACAATCCGAATCAGAGTCCAAGGGACAGGCCAAAGTCAACTCCATTAGAGCCACCTAGTTTCGTCTCTTACGACTTTAAAGAGACGCGTTTATGCGGCGACGCTGTGGGAGAGTCCCTATCTCTCGACCGTTTCCTGGAAAAGGCATGGGGCGTCTCGTCTCCTATGTATAAGTAGTACGCAGTACTCCCCGTTGAGCCCCTGCGCTTCGGGTCATGTGGGAACTTGGACTTGGAGTGTGACCTTCCTCGGCTAGCTGCACACCCCTCCTGACCCCCCTTTTCCTCAACAGTCGCGGGCTCATTCAACCCTTTCTTCTGTATTTGCGCTATGTCAGCCATGACTTCACTCACCCCTTCCCCTGCTTGTCACACCCCCCTTCCCCTTGCTTATCTCCCACCTCAGGTGTATACACGGCCTCTGGGCTATCGTGCGTGACTGTCTCTATACTAAGTGTGAGCTCACTGCCTGACTCATTGCATGCACCCACCACGGGCTGTTCGACTGACTCGCCTGCTGTTAGTAAATTGCCCACTGTCTCTGTGTCACTCGCCGAAGGCGTATCTCTACTGTGGGAGACCTTCTCCACTTCGTCCCTTTACCGGTAGTAAAGAAAAGCAGTGAATTTTCCTTGGACAGACACTGATGGAACTAACCTCCTGCTTGGTCTTCTAATGAAGACCACTCTGTTGCCGTTTCTAAACCTAGTAAGAAACCCTGAGCCGTCCCTAGCACAGTCCAATTTCACCTTGGAAAGCGGCTCGTAACCAGCTAGCTCTATAGAAGTCAGTAGGTCCTCATTTGCCACCGACAGAGGTAAGTTGGAGATGGTTAGTTTGCTTGCTAATACCTCCTTACCATCAACCTTAAACAGCCTGGTCGGGTTAGAGGCGCTAGGGAATACTCTCTGACCCTGGAAAGAAAACCCAATGGCTAACAGTTTGGTGTGGGCCGCTTCTGAGTTAGGGTAAACCCTAAACACACCAGCTATCTTCTGACAACCGAAGATGGAGTCCACACCCGACATATCCTCTGCTGCCCTGCATATATCGACAATGGAGATCTTTAGATTAGCCGACGAAGGCGCCAGCTCCGTGCATTTAATAAACACCGGGCTCACCTTTGTCAATTCAAAGGGCATCCTTGTCGGCTGTTACTGACTACACATCTGTATGTAAACAATGAACACACACTTACCGCTCGATCTAAAAACCAACCGAAACTAATGAGTAAACACCAGGAAAACCAGACTTACGCCAAAACATGCTTACCTGCTACCCTTAACACTAAAAAGAACACACCACAACTTCCTATTCCCAGCAGATATTATGAGAGAAAATTTCAAAACAGGCNGGGCTAGGGAATACTCTCTGGCCCTGGAAAGAAAACCTGATGGCTAACAGTTTGGTGCCGGCCGCCTCTGAGTTAGGGTAAACCCTAAACACACCGGCTATCTTCTGACAACCGAAGATGGAGTCCACGCCCGACATATCCTCTGCTGCCCTGCATATATCGACAATGGAGATCTTTAAGTTAGCTGACGAAGGCGCCAGCTCCGTGCATTTAATAAACACCGGGCTCACCTTTGTCAATTCAAAGGGCATCCTTGTAGGCTGTTACTGACTACACATCTGCATGTAAACAATGAACACAAACTTACCGCTCGATCTAAAAACCAACCGAAACTAATGAGTAAACACCAGGAAAACCAGACTTACGCCAAAACATGTTTACCTGCTACCCTTAACACAAAGAAGAACACACCACAACTTCCTATTCCCAGCAGATATTATGAAAGAAAATTTCAAAACAGGCCGCTGCTAGGAAAACTTGGTCCTCTCCAGGAGAACCGGAACCGGAAATCTTGTAACAGAGACTCATTTCAATGTTAATAACGTTCCAATGCTTTTAAAAGAATAAACAATAACAT
Source organism: Ellobium chinense (assembly GCA_033807755.1). Lineage (NCBI taxonomy): Eukaryota > Metazoa > Mollusca > Gastropoda > Ellobiida > Ellobiidae > Ellobium > Ellobium chinense. The sequence continues at coordinate 1,655,500 of JAWQUT010000095.1, forward strand.
GTATCTGGCTGTTTAAAATAAAAATAAAGTGGCTTTAAAATTAACTTTCCTGATCATCGTCCATGTTGACACTATTCCATCTATCTGGGACCATATGAATTTTGTTATTTCATCTGAGGATAGTATAAACTGCATGATGATGTTAGAATAACTTTCTTGACTTGACCTAGAATCCATATTTGTTTCAAATGTTACGTGCATATGAAGCCCACAGGATGAACATGTACTTTCCAAATCTGTTCATGACATATTTTGCTGAGAGAAAACCCCATATGGATCAACTATGCCACTGAAATTAGCTCCATTTGGGAGCTAGATATACTTCTGTCAGGTATAACTGAGCCTAAAGCTGGTATCAGCCAAACTGAGCTATGACACCTCCTCCTTCATTCCAACATTTTCAAATCCGTTGGCTGATACATTTATGATTTAAAATAAATTCAACTATGACCTTCACAATCCAGCCATGTAGAATCCTTGACCAAAAAAAAGCACCATTACTCAACTTTATCCACTGGATAGAGATTGACTTGTGCTGCCATAAGATTTATTTCAACCAAACCTGGCACATATGTATGTGTTAGCAATGTATAACTACCTCCATAGCAAGGGGAACTTCAGCACTGTACACTCCATCACACTTGGACAAAAGCATGGCAACGTCACCATAGTGGTCTGCGGTCCAGCCTGAAGTTATTAAAATGGGGACAAGTAGCAAACTAAATGTGAAAATAAATATAATAATAATATTTATAAGGCTTTTATCTGAGCGGCTGCCCACTCATGCAATTCTACATTATTATTACCCCAGCAGACAAAATCAGTCAGTGCCTTAATCAACTCCCTGGGGCACAAAAATTGCAGCTGTAATATTTCTGAATATTAGCATTTTGACATTGTAAAGCCAGATACCACAAATGCGTGGAATGAGGAGAATGTGAATGAAGAGAAGAATGTATGCTTGAATCAGCTACAGTATCACACAGACTGTGAAGCCATTCACAGTTTGTTTATATATCTACACTTTGAAGTTTGGTATTTGGGACAAACCCATGCCTTACAGTTTTCATCTAGAGTAGACTCTGCTAAACAGCAACTCTATGGGAGCATGAAAACAGTTGCTGTTTGTGAAAAAAAGAGTATGATTTTAAAACTGTTTCATTTACTCGCAAAGGGTGATTTATCATATAGGCAACTGCATTATGCTTTATCATTGTTATTTAGAAAGAAACATACAAATGATAACAGATGCTACAGGTTATGAAAACATAGTTACCAGTGGCATCTCCACCAATGACAGACATGAGGATGTTTGCCATATTGCCTGATCTGCCGCTGTTTATCAATGTCCAGACCCAAACCTGAAACACAGTAATGGAAATGAAATGATGGAGAACAGGAAAACTAACCACTTCGACCTTACAGAAGAGATGCAAGATAAAGAAAAACTTTATTGCTGGCTGAAAAGTTATCTTCATTTTAGTGAGTGACCAAAACTTAAACAATACTAACAATTCTTCACGCACATATAGACATGAAAGCATCTGTTCTGTATAGACAGGTTCATACACACTTGGGCTCAAACTATCAATGATCTTATCCCATCCATAATACTATAAAACTTGTGATCTCATTTTCTCCATTGTCTGCCTTATCTTAATGCTTGGCCCCTCTCACTGCAAGAAAATGAGATGATGGAAAATAAACAAATATTCTCTTGCACAATTTTGAAACATTGTTATGTATCAACTTCCACATTTCAGGAATCTTATTAGCCAAAGTTTTCACAGATACAAGTTTTCAAACAGCTACATTAGAAAAAAGAAAATTGATTAAAGCAGCCTTGTTGCTCTATTCTTCCACTTGCAGGGTTAATACACATTGTAAAATTTTTTTTTCAAGACTTTTTCAAGACTTTCCAAGACCTAGATTTTAAAATTCAAGACTCTTATCTATGACATGCAATATGACCTGAAAAACATTTTCCGATGATGATGACGAAATTCAGAGCTGCCAACCTCCAAAACTGGGTTTTCATATTCCAGGCATCAAAAATTCATATTCTGACCCTGATTTTCATACTCATACCGGTGCAGAAAAATAATCTCGCGAAATTTAAATGAATGTCTCCTTATTTGGCTGTCCAGTCATACATGTACTTATTAGGCTTGTAGATAGCTACTGTTTCTGTATCACACTAAGAAGCTTTTCTTCAGCTTTAAGCTGAGGTAATGGGAGTGGTAAAATAATATACTTGACTATCAACAGCTCTTTCCAAATCCTTTTCATATTCCTGTAATTTAAGTGCTATTTTGATAAGGTGAATTCTTCCTTTTAACTAAAAAAAATCCCCCTTCCTCCAAAATTTAAAAAAAAAACAACAAAAAAAACTGATAAGATATGTAAGATACTGGCAATAATAACACAAGAAAGCCCTCATTTTGTTTGTAAGACAAGTTTATACAAAAGAAACTTGTTCATCACATAATTGCTGCTAAGCTTGAAAATCTAGACCATCAGAGGACAGACTGTAGCACTTTACTATGCCCACTAGGAAAATTAAATCGTTTATAATTTTATATCCTGCTAAAATTTTTTCCAGAATTTCACCTGAGACCTTGAGCTGCATTAATAGCAGTAAATGTACCCAAGTGTTAAATGCTCATATTCATATATCTTAAATTGCTCTCAGTCTCAGATTTAAGCATGTCATCTGCTGGTAGAGCAGGAAAGAGAAATCCATCTAGTCTAGAGCTAGCTCTAAACTTTCCAAACTGGGGCTTTGAAAGCCGGCTCTGTCACGCCCTAGATCTAGTCTAGTACTAGTACAGTAAAGGTAATTAACCTTGGCCCTGAAGCCAACACTATTATAGTAGTACACTATGCTCATCCCAAACGTAGGTCATCTAATGCCCTGAGGGCCTACAGTACAGTATACACTAACAGACCAAATGAAATATAGCCTACACAGGTAATGTGTAGACACTCTGGGTATGGCACAATGCATATGCATGACCGGATTCGTCGGGCATCAAAGTAAAACCCCAAACGCCGCAAGGTTGTCTGGAGATGGGTTGAACAATAGCATTAAAGCCTCATGTGGCTGGTAACCTTGACTGGTATCTTTGTAAGAGACTTCTAGTTTCAACTAAACTTCTTCTGGATGTAGCAATTTTGGTATGCGGCCGGGAAATAGACCAAACATACATGCCCAACGGTGCCGGCGAAAGCGAAACTAAGAAACGCGCGCCAGCATCGATACTGCTGTGTACTCTATCGCAAAACGGAATGCCAGTATGTATACTGTACTGTACTCTACGATTTTCAATCGTTTGTTGTGAGACTCAAGTAGTCGGGGAACGATTCCGTTTCCGGAAAAATTACTATCGATCCGCCGGTGTAGTCGCAATTCCGGTTGGCCGCTCATACATCGCGCGTGAAATTCAAGACTTTTTAAGACCCAGAGGTCAAATAGGTGAAATTTTTAATTTCAATATTCAAGACTTTTCAAGACTTTTCAAGACTGCGTACGGACCCTGCACTTGTGTGAGTCAAAGAAAAACCAAACTTTCAGGTTCAGTGACCTATATCCTGCAAAGGTCAGGATTCAATCGCAAAAAATTCACAGAATGCTTTATGTCATTATATTTTGTTTTCTGTTAGTTTTAAAAATATTTGAGGTGACTTTGCAGTGTTCCTGGCTTTCAGGCCCCTTCCATTTGTGGTGCATTTCAATGGCTGATGCATCTAGCATATCACAACTGTCTTGCTTCAACTTTGATGTCAGTATCAGTCTTGTATGTCCAGTATTACAAATCTGCTGCACAGTCATGTGTAATCTTACACTTTCATAGTCCACTAACTGGTCATCAATACACTTGTAGAGTTCCTGTGCAGTGGCGGCTGTTGGGCCAACCTGGTAGGTGGGGATTCTCTTTTCCCACTGAGCAGTCAAAGAACTGGCTTTGGAGAACATCTGAGGAAGATGCACATGAAAGGGTGTCTATGGTAGAACTGACAGCTTTTTTCCATTTTCTTTTGTTAAATGAAGTTTTGAAGTCTACAGCTATACTGTATGTGTCAATATAATTATTTGTAAATTGTCATATTCCACAAAAATGAGATTCAGAGAAAAGTGGGATCAAATGCAGCCTCTCTACTAGCATGAAGAAATACAGTTCCTGAAAATATCATAATGTCCTTCATTCATTACTCAATAGTCTTCAAAACCAGTGTAAACAATATGATACTACAATATATTGTTTGAAAAAAACAAGTTTTGTAATTTTATGAGCATGATATAACACTGCTGGGTGCCCTGGTCAAGGAACATGCTTACATTAGAAAAACACTGAATTCCTTCAACCACTGCTCTAATAACCACCATAAGTATACATCACTTAGATTCTAGGATGCCAGGTCAGAAATATTGCTAATGTTATTCAGACAGGTGGCAGAATATTTGTGTGAATCCTCTAATTCCACTGCAAGTGGCAGGCATGTCAAATGAATCAGGTCGAGGCAATAAAAAGGCAGAGGAGACCACGCCTGACTTACACAGCTGATCTTAACTTTTGAACTTTATTGACCACAATGTTAGTTGAAAGCTAAAAAACATTGCCTAATAGAAATGTCTGAGGTGCTTAATATAAGTGACATTATCATACCTCCTAGAAGCCTCTGCCTTTCCAGCTAGGGAAATAACTCTCTGAACATCATGTAACATATATTACAATGCTTTCTTCATGAAACTGAAATTATAGGTGCTACAGTTAATTCTCATAGAGAGAAAGTACTTGAAACATTAGAACCTGCCTAAAATGTTGATCAAAATTATATCGAATGTTGTGGCTGACCTTGCACATCAGTGTGGACAACATATTCAACATTCATTCATCTGAAATTTAAACTTGAAGGGTGAAGACAGATGTAAGCAAAGGCATACTGTAACATAACTTTCCTAAAGTTTAAAACTTGACAACTTTCAATTTGATGTTCTTGATCTGTAGAGCCAAAGGTGCAGCTTACTGTAATATTGTTGTGCTAATACACCATAAACCAAAGCTCATAGTCAGGATACAATGCTCAAGATGTCATGAATGCCCTGAGATTGGCCTCAGAGGAGGAAGAGGAGGAATCTGAGAAGGAGGAGTCACCAACAATGGAGAGATTTCTGGGTATGGAATACACATGTGATCTGAGGCCTGCATGGGAAGACCTGGCAAGAGGCGAACCAGCTGGTAACTGGCACAATAAATACTTATACTCTGAGTTGGCTGCTGGCAATGGGCATGCAGTGCCTGTAAGAATATCCCATGCACCATGATGTCAGTCTTAAGCCAAAATAATAAAGTAATAGACAAATTATTCACAAACATGGATCACTTACTCTCATCATGCTGATGAAATTCATAATTCGTCGACAAACCCCCAGCTGAGGACGACCATAGTATCTCACAATGTCCTCAATCCTGAGGTCAGGTAAGAGACTCCCCAGCAGGCTGATTTCTATGACATTTTTGTCAGCCAGCAAGGTAGCCATGATGATGGTACTTATCTCCTGAAAGATGCAAAGTGGAATGTTTCTAATGCCTGTCTCACAGAGATTCATAATACTTTGGAAAAATCCCAATAGTTTTGTTTATAACATTCTGACAGACTTGTCATCTATCCAGCATGCCTTTTGAATGATTAAATATTTAAATCAATATGACACACCTGTTAACTGAATTACAGTGTTTGTCCTGAGTTATTATCTTTATTCATAAAACTTCTTTCATATAATGTTATATGTTGTGTTGTGATGTTATAAGTTATGTTGTGACAATAACTTTCTTGTCACTGTGTGTCTTCTTGTATGTCAAACCTCAAGAAAATAGCATTTCATTGCCTAGAGAAAGCAACCTACCAACCGCTGACAGTGTGATAATTAAGGTAACAGTAACATTGATACATGTATAATGAAGACAAAATGAAAAACCAAACGTCATGGGGAGTGGAGGGGAACAGAAATCTGATGTCTCTGGTATGTATACTCATACTTACTGTCAAAGAGAGGAATAAGTGATTCTGATGTGAAAGTAGACCCTTTGGCAAGTGTGTAGCCTTTTGTCTTGCACCAACATGCATGTTCAGCATCTGAAATGGTGTGCATTTGCCACTATGACATTTCAGATCTATGTCAGCATGAATAAGCTTCCTCCATCTCTGCTATTACTGTAATCTACATCAACATTCAGCTGTACTGAAGTTGAATTTGAATATCACTACCAATGGAAAAATGTTTTTCCAAAACTCGAAATGTGGTCTCTGGATATTTTTGAAATAAAGGGAAATAAAATTAGGGCAACTGCTCTTCACATATGTATTTTTAGTTATTGCTAAATGATGTGCAATTTGAGGGAGTGCGGATTCTGAGCTCAATTAGGTTTTGAATGAATGAACACAGAAATGCATATTTGATAACACCACCAACCCATTTTTCAACGAAAGTGCATTTACTGAGTTTTGGAAACACGCTCTTCAGTTATAAAACGATAATGAAATCTGATGTGAAAAAAGCTCAATTCGGCTGCCTTGCTTGATTTGACACAATAAATACTCTAATACCTTGTACATGAAATCTTATGATTTTTCCTGATATCTTCTTTCATAAACAATAGCTTTTTCTGCATAACTCTCATAAATGGGAAAGCAAGATAAGGCATGCAAAGCTTGGCAGATGAAAACTGTGTCACTATCATTCATAATAATTTTTCTTTGACCACTATTTGATATATGGCAGCCAATGTCCAGGCAAAATTGATAGGAAATTTCTACCCAGTAGTTTCCTCTTACATATACAGTGCAACTGAGAGACTTGATGACAAATGCATTATCCATAAAGGTTAATTTTAAGCTTGTTTTGCTTACTTCAGGTAGGAGTATTTAGTATACAGGCAAATTTCCACAACACAGAAAAACAGCTGTCCTATACATTACAATTAAATTTCACCGTTTGTAAAAAATATGCTTTGTGTTTGGTCTCCTTTGCAATGATCTCTAAATGTTGCATGATGTATTTTGCAATAGGACCCTTCACTGCATCTGGCAAGCCACACTACTGCTGTAATCATGCTGAAGTGCCATTAAAGGCTATCTCAAACAAAGCAAAATGAACAACAATGTCTGATGCATTTTATCCATCCCCCTTCCCAAAAACAAAAAAAAATCATACCCTGTTTGATGTATACGCTGCTTCTCCTTTCCCTAATTTCTGCTGTATGAAACATATAACTATGGCAAATACAATAATGATGATGGTGAACCTTCTCTTACCTGCAAACTGTACTCTATAGACGTCATGAATGTACTCAATGTGAGAGGAGTAATAGCCCCTGGCATCATTTCACTGTGGTAAGCAAATGAAAATGAATACTGTAAATTATATTAATGATGCATATTCACTGTCACAAAATGTGACAGACAAACACAAAAGGTATATGCTGACTTTAAGATGTTGTTGAGCCTGAAACTGGATCTTCTTTGAAATATCTGAAGACTAGTAAATGGACAAGTCCACATTTTATCTTCTTGAAACTGAGGCAGCAATGAATTTGAAAATGCATTTCTTCATCCATTCAGTCAAAAGCTCTTTGAACTTGAGAGCTAGATTTCTTCAAAATGTGTGAATTTTGTATTACACAAAAAATGTACAGTATATGGAAATAGCATGGCATTATCCTTATATTCTTTCCCTGTATCTCAAAAGTATTAAAAATGGCACACCCACTTTGAAAGACAGCTATCTAACTCTTGAAGCGTCGAGTGCCATTGGGTCCACCTGGCCCCTGGCTGTGTAACCAGTTTTACGAAATAACAATTCCAGAAGTTGTCTGCTAGCTGATACTGCCCTGCAACTTTTTAATTTTGACTGCAGCCTCACGTGGTTGATGCTGACTTGCAAATATCATTTCAGCGCAGAGGTCTGAAGGTAAGACTGTAGCTTTACAAGGACTAACCATGCAAAAGCGCTTTGTATCCAGGTCACAAATATTATATGCTTACCTTGGCTTTACAAAAATTATCTGGAATCACTCTTGAATACTTCAACATTAAAATCCAAATATTATTCACAAAATAGCCAACAGCGGCAAACACATGCACCAATGGGCAAACCACTTGCATTTGACAACAAGACTACATAGGCACCTCTACTAGTTCTGACAAAATTGAATTTTGTAAATAATTTTACCACTTTTATTGAACTGTTTCTAGTTTGACTGCTAAATGAACACAATAATTAAAATCATTAAGTATATGAGATCTTCTGCCATGAATTGACAGACTATATATTGTTTGGCTTACACAGGCTGTAAAGAAAGCCCAAAGACCTGCATAGGCAGCAAGGATGACAACGCTGTTTTTTTTTTTTTGTAAACAATTATATTCTCTCCTCACATACCCCAGACACACCCTTTATTGTATGATGTATCTCGACATTGACTTATCACAATATGTTCTTTCTCCAATGACTCATCCTACCTGATGTTAGATGTTGTAAGCCAAGAGAAATCACATATCATTGCACTGTCAAATTCATGGACAAACTCCTCTTCTGATTCATTCTCAGCCACAGTGATTGGCCGACACTGATAGAAATGAAGACAGAAAATACTCTATAGACTTTTTGCCATAGTGACTGTTTGTGGTAAGCTAGACTAAGAAAATACAATCTTAAAATGAATTATCTGTCTCCAATCCAATGACCATGAAATACAGCTAATCTTTTAATCACTTAATAATGTTAACAAGGCTACCCATTGAATGTGACTTATAAAAGCAGGAAAGCAGAAGCTATGGAAATGAAAAGAGCTGTTTATCGAGGTCAAACATGCCAGTGAAGTGTGACCACAAGCCACTCACAGACTAGATACTCCATTACTTTCCAGCCAGCATCACTGCCTTTTATCAATCTGCACTGCCAACCACCACCCTGCTCTGTAAACAGCTCTATATCGTCACTGGGCTAGCAGAATGGCATATCTCATTTTTCACAGTTTGGAGATAATAAGAAAAAAGTGATTTATTTCCATAATTTTGCTTCAATTACACCGAAAATGTGTAGGGCACTTTAATATTAAGGGACGCTAAAGCACTGCTCATATAAATTGCGTAACATTAAAATTATGGGATGTATATGAGATGTGCCTTTTTGTGACAGTGCCTTTTTGAGATATGTCGTTTTGAAACTGGGCTCATTATGAGTTGTGCCTTTTTGGTTTTGTTCTAAAATCAGTTGTGCCATTTTGCAGTTGGTCACAACATGAGTTATGCCAAAATTTGCTCAGCTACTTTGAGATCTGCTATTCTGCAATTTGTTTTTAATTAAGAGTATTAGCCATCCTCTGTGTGATGAGTGGAGATGTGCAAAATGATATTGGTATGGCAATGAGATATGCTATTTTTGCACCACTATCATTTTGGCATATCTCTGAGATGTGCCAGAATGACTGTAGAACCAGAATGACATAACTCATGGGCTGAGATGTGCAATAATAATCTGGTTTTTTTTGTTGTTTTTTTTTGAAATAACACGAAAGTGGATCAGCACATTTTATTTTTTTCTTGACCATAAGATGGGCAATGTTCTTATGAATACAATGATAAGCTAGAGTCATAATGGCATATCTCTGTGATATGCCATTCTGCTAGCGCAGTGACGATATATACACAGAAGAACCCATAATCGTCAACCTCACATACTCAAGAAATCCTCTATACTTATAGAAATGCTCCATTTCTAAATCAGTTGTAGTCTATGTCAAATTTTACTCATGCACTCAAACACCTCTTGAACTCAAAATTATGCCTGGATCTGTGGATTTCAAGAAAGTGAGGTTCTACTGCAAGTGGTCAGTCAGAAGACAACAAAAGGCAATTACCTGAAGCATGAAAATATCCTGGCCAACCACAGCCCATTCAATATCTCTGGGAGAACCAAATCTCTTCTCCAACTGTTGAGAGAGATAAGACAGTAGTCATTCACTATGTGACTGAAGCTTTCAAAGTTGACATTCTGCAATTCATAGAACAAATGTGCCTTAAAATTTTGATGCTGCACAGTACTGCACAATTCGTTATTGTATCTATGGAAGCAGTGTCCCTCCTGGTAAAAAAAAACAAAACTGTATGCCATTAAACCCACTCTACTGTATTTGATAAAGACAATCTTAAATCTTTTCACCAAATGTAAGGTGACATTCACCTTTCTCCCCTGATTTTGTTATGTCACTTTTCTTCTTTGTACAGACCTGGTTAGTCATGATTTTTTTATCTATAAAACAACAACTATGGCAGCAATTTTCTCACACTACTGGAAGTACATTTAAAGTCTTAATCTACGCAATAGCATTCCTTGTAAAGAAACATATTGTAAATGTGAACCCATGTGAATGAAACACATTTTGTCACTATCTGAACACACAATAATATGAGCAGAAGCAGTGGAGTATGCAGTAAACTCTTCCTACATGACCTTAAGGTTTCAATATACGATGTTTGCTGCAGGGGACTTAGCACGTATGAACCTGCCCAGAGTGCAGGATTGTTGTTCCTACAAACCAGCAAACCTGTAATAGTTGGTTGTGGTGACAGTTAGGAGGAGATCATCAATGTTTGAGATATGAAGTCCCAAAATAATGCACACATACCTCAATGCCCAATGCAGCCAGCTTCAGAATCATCTGTTCTGGTAAGCAGATTTGTTGTGCATCCACAGATATAGTTTCTTCAACTACACCTCCATTTTCTGATACAAGCCAAGACAGAACATACAAAATAAAAAGACTGAATCTACAAATTCATGTGCAGTTTGAACATAATTATAAATTAATTCCATCTCTAATAAAAGACCATAAATCAAAATCAGATAATGAAACAAGAAGATCTCTGTCTCTGCTATCATAATGTATGCCTCTGTAATGACAAATAGGTAAAGCAAACTAGTGCACAGAACATCCAAAGTCTCACATAGAGAAGTGTTTGGTTTTTTTTTAATGCATCAAACCATAGTTATTCTGTTATCCTCACATTAAATAATTTCACTGATTTTACCTCAAAGACAAATATGGATGATATAATGTATTGTGACAGGCATGGTGTATGAAGAAAATGCTATATGGATGGTCCTGTGAGTGAACAGTGAATTATAGATTTCAGTTGTTTGGAATAAATGAATGAATCCAGTTTTAGTAAAAACACGGCTTATTCTGAAGAGAAAAGTGTATTGATGTATGCAATTTTTCATGAACTGGCTGATTTTAGGGCACATTTTAAAGAAAATAAAAAGAACAAATAAACTTAACCTCAACTGCAAAAATTGGTTCAAAATGACAACTGATTCCTTTTCTTCAACAGAAAGAGACTTAACCCTTACCTGTCTCTACTATCTTCAGTTTTTTTTCCCCAGCCCTGATGCTGCCAATTCTCAGAGCACTTGGATCATAAACAAACTCTGGATCTCTCTCCACAGAAATGGTGTCAGGGTCAGACTTGCCAGACACGACTGACTCCCCGAGTCCATAATTGGCATTAATGACAATGTTGCTGTTGCTGCCTGTGATAGGATCGGCTGTAAACATTACACCTAAGGATAGGAAAGATGATAGTTAGAAATGCAGAGCTTGGTTAGGACTTCAAATTAATATAAGATAACATCATTATCCCCTGGAAATTTATTATGTTGCTTACAGAAGGCAAATAACACAAAGACAATGTAACAGTGTATACCTCTCCTTCAACAACCATATCTACACACAGGAAAGCATATTTACACTTGCACACTGGCATATACACACATAGCTCAGATCTTCCCTGATCATACACTACAAACAGATTGAAAAAAAAACCTCATTTGCGCAGTGTTGCTGTCACAGTTATCTACCATTTTCTCCAGACTTTATCTCTCACTTACAAAACATTTGAAACTGTTCTCTATGGTCGGTGGAAAGTTAAATGACATTTTAGTGAGTAATTTAAGCAAAGGTCTACAATTGCCTATCGAATCAATCATTGATACAAAGTTATCAACAATGTGTCAGGTACACACAACTCGACTTCACAACCAAATTCACTGAGGGCTACATTCAAGTGTCATGTTTGAATCTTGTAATTACCTTTCTCTTAGTAAGACAAACATGAAGTCTTATTCTCACCTGCTGATTGGGCTGGCACCATTTTCTGTATGACCACACCCACCAATACATTGATTGGCTGTCCATGCTGCCTGCGATACTCCACAGCCTGAGAGGTGTACACTGATGCCCAGCATTTTCTTATAGCATCCAGGATCTACAGCATGGAAAATAACAGATATGCACTTAAAACCTATCACAGTAAATGTAGGATTGCAAAAGGCAAATACAAGCAGTAAAGATGGATGGTTGGTTGTTGGTTTTTATTCCTTTTTTGGGCTCAGATTAGTATGAATGCCTGTATGTGTTCAATAACTGCTGAGGAATGTTTCCTATGAAGCATACAATTTTGGCAGAAGTACTAAATAAATAAATTACACCTAGAATAGTATGCCATCATTCAGTGGATTTGTTTAGCTACATTTGTATTTACTGAGTGATAGGCCTCCTGGAGGTCACTGTTTTTTAGTAACACTCTTATGGAACTTTACTTTGTCAGCTTCTGGTCTTTATGGATCATTTTTTGCCAGTCTTTAAAATGTTATAATCCCTTAGCGTGGGCTGCCCTGTTCAAAGACTTCCGAACACCCCAAAAATTATTTACTTTAGTTGAAGAACATTATGGAATGTTTTTTTTTTTCTTGAACCAATCACCACTGCACATGAAAATTCTGTCTTAGAAGGTACCTTCTGATTTTAATGTGATTCATATATTTAAAAAAATTCAATAGAAAAAAAAAGATAGGAATATAATCTTCAGTAAAGTGATACTGCAAAGGGCAAATACAAGTAATGAAATTGGATGGTTGACCATTTGCTTATTTGGCAGTATTAATAGTTCCTTAGAGTGGGCTGCCCTATTCTGAGACTTCCAAAAACCCAAAAGTGTAGATGAAGAACATCATAAAATATTATCTTCTGTGGAACTAATCATGATTCCTGATGACGACTGTCTCAAGCAGTACATTCTGATTTCAGTGTGATTCATGTAAAACAAAACTCTGACAGAAAAAAAGTAGATATGAATATATCCTTTAGTACTGAGGTACTTTATACTTCGATTACAATGCAAATGAAAATAAAAGCGAAAAATCTTTTAAGCCTGTTAAAAGAGCAATCACCTGGGAAAGGCCCACAACCCCCAAGACTGTCTCCATTTGGCCAGCAGAAGAAGCTTCAGTACCATCTTCACCTGAAGGAACCAAAAAAAAAAGTCAACTTATATTTACCCTGATGGGAATGCATTTTACATAGGCAATATGTCATAAATTTCATTCATATATATACATACATATACAACAGCAGTGCACATAGTACACAACATTTTTTTACACAAACCAAATCTATAACACAGACACTGTTGGTTGCCACAGCACAGGACCTTGCCCCCACCCCCCTCCCCCCTCAACTCAAAACCCAGATGTAAGTGTGGTAATAAATACGGGTAAAGTGTCTTACTCAAGGACATCACATTGTAAACAGACTGGCCATGAGTTGAATCCACAAACCTACAGTCAATGAGATCAGCTCACACGCCACCTGGCCACACTGCCTCTCAAATTCAATGAAGTGAAATAAAGAGAGAATTTACTGACTCTTTGTGATGGAGACAAAGTAATATCTGCCTGTCTTAAGCTAGTGCAGGAATATTTGATTGCAAATCTTCTATCTGCACTAGAACTTCTTCCTGAGTTTCATACCAGGTTAAGCATGCTCACTTGACATTGCATTATTATTACCCTATTGGGTAAGATCACTCAAAACTTTTCTCACTTAGTGCTCAAAACTTCTCTTATCTCCACTAGGCACCAACATTGTCACTACAATTTTAATGGTGCTTATCACAAGTATTCAGATAACTAGCTTAGCTCTCACTCTCCCTGTAGCTAGGTACTTTCTTAAGAAATGGTTGGATTGAAAAACATTTTAATGAAATGTTTTCTAATGGCAATTACACTAAGATTACATTGGGTCCAAACTCAGGACCTTTTGATCTTGAGTCCCATTCTTAAATCATCAAGCCATATTGTTTCACTGAGGTTAAGTATTTATAAGTATCTGTGTAGCCTACTATATGGTTTATGAAATGAACAAGTGCAAGTCATCTTTACCTGCTGCAGATGATCTTACAGCACAGTGGACTTTCTCAAAGTCAGTACTAAAACAATTTTGCAAGGCAGTCAAGATGGCCGCCTTCACATCAGTGCAGACATCAGTCAAAGAGATCAGTTCTACAGCAGTTCTACACGCAGATGGCAGACTTGACACATCAGAACTGAGAAAAAAATATTACAAAACTGAAATCATAGCTTTGTACTAACAGGACTTCCTCTGTTCATAGCACTGGATGAGTGCATAGCCTTAATGCTCCTAAAGCTGGATTTTTTTCATGCCTAACTATTCAGGACTGTAATTCATAAAAAAGAAGTAATAAAACGATGATGGTGAGATTTTGAGACATGAAATTTAGCAAGTTAAACTTTTGAAAAAAGAAAACAAATATTGATGTTCATTACTTTCTGTATTATAAATTAATGTGAAGAAAAAAAAAAAAAACAACTGTTAATGAAAACAAAACGTCACCCTTCAATTCTGTCCACCATGTCCTTTTCACTGCTAATTTTTGGTTCTGGCCTAATTCATATGTCTAAATATAGATATAACATCAGAGAGATTCCCACTTCAGCCATTCTTACTGATGTGATTGGGTACCTTTACAAGATAATGAATCAAACCTTTATTTAGATCAGGGGAGGAAAGTGACCCTGAAAATATTTCCTGAATTTTTTCTGCCCAAGCACGAAACCCAACATGTAACTTTCATGCTTGAAAATAAAAAATCATATTAAAAGAGCTAAAAGCGAAAACACTTGAATAAATTCTGCAAATTTGGGACTGGTTACCATCCATTAGATTATTCCAGACTACTTACACTGCAGCTTTTGAAATGGCTTGAATGGCTTCTCCATAATTCTTGTTTTCCTGTAAGAAACAAATGTGGATAAAATTCACACATGCACATTTACAGAGTAACCCTGACCACATTCCCACTGACCCCTTGCTCTGCTGTGGCTATGAAGCAGACATTAAGATTATGGAAATAGCTTGAACACGTGATACAGGTGATACTACACACAAACCCATGTGAGATACTCACACAAGATATGTTGGGAGAAGGGGAGGGGAGGGCTTGAAAATCAACTGCAAAGCTATGGAAGGAAGGAAAAGCAGGACAGCATGTAAAGTCTGACACATCTCTGCACTGGTGCTCATAGCTTTACAATCTACCACAGTGACAAAGATGTCTGTACACAACTATGAAGCCAAGATTAAACCAGTGATTCAGTGGCCAAAGTTATTCTTAAAACCAAACCTAACACTAGTAGCCTAGCATGCTAAGCATTGGGATCACTGACACATCATACCTTCCCATCCCTGTCTTCAACCTATGACTGACAAACTTCAGTGGACGAATTCTGTCAAATATCTAGGCAAACACAAAACACTGAACAAGGGGACAGAAAGAGGCGGGTTCATATATAACAAACACAGGCGCAGTATGAGATGAAAACTTAGCAGTCTTATAAGTGTAGGGAATGAACATACACAAGCAGACTGAACAATGGAAATCATAATGAACAAATGTTATGGAATCAGACTGGAGTCAAGGAGAAACAGATGACTGAAGATTAGAGGGAAGGCAGAAACTATTTGTTGCCCCTATTACAAAATGGTTTTACAGGTCAGTTTTACAGAGCACCAAAATGCAATTTGCTATGGGATATAAGTATTAAGTCAAATATGAACACATCTGACCACTAACCTGCAGTTGAAGCTCAAATGACTTGAGGGTGAGACAAAACCCAGGTGGAACCTCAGCCTTTACCTGTGATACAAAACATGACAATGTCAAAGACTGGTTACCGCATGAATTGCAATTTCTGATGCAGAATTTGTTCTGCTGTGGTGCAGTTCCCGACGTATAAGTTGAGCTTAGAGTTGATTATTTAGAAGGATTCATCATTGCAAAATGGTGGCTCCATGAGCTACAAGTAACCAAATTAAAACATAATTTTCAGTTTTGCAAGATGAGAAAAAAATAGATCAGGGTTCATGTCATCAATATAATAAGGATTTTTTAAGAACCATTGTCAGCAAATCTACTTTGCATCTGATCAGAATATGAAAGAGTAACACAGAGCTGAAAATGAACTGTAAACAGGAAACGCAGGAATGGCACATTTTCATCTCTGTAGACTTTTAAATGTTTATTTTGCCTTATTTCAGTAAAATTATTAAAAAAATGTGACTTTCACATTCTCATTACTAAAATGCAGCACAGCTTAAACACCCTTTCTTAAAAAAATATAAGACTATTTTCTTACAAAAATTAGATTCTTGTTAAAGGTCTTAATATCTTTAAGAACTATTAAGGACTTGCGTAAACCCTGTAGAATTAATATGATCTGCCTTTACAGTCATCTATATAATAAGAATATATAGTCTTCGTTAAACCACATTAAAATATTCAAGTGTCATCTTGCATGATAAAATCAGCCTAGCCATTTTTTTTAGTGTGGGAAGCAATTTACTCACCTCATTTTGAATAGATGTAAGCTTTGCCAACTGTGCACCTTTTCCTCCTACCAAAGCTGAAGAACTGCAAGCTGAACTTGTGAAAGGGAGAGTGATTTCCCCTGCACTGTCTGTCACATCAGCCTCCAATGGCTCTGGTACTTGGGAACATGTGGGTGGAGTAGTCATCCTGGGTCCATTTGGGTTTCTGTTAAATCAACATTTCAAAATATTAACTCTTGCAATGCCATACCTCCATCAAGGTGAAAGCCTTGGTTGCATCACTAGTTTACACAATGTTACTGCCTCACAATTCAAACTGATTCATTTTGATACCAACTTAACTAGCCCCTCCTTCACTTTTCTTGGGTGAGTTAGACCAACAGCTGCAGATTGTAGTAATAGCAACCAGATTTGGTTCCTGCACTATAAAGGTTAAACAAAACATGTTTTGTGCATACTCACTCAGTGGCATGGAAAGTTTAATACTGATAAACAGGTGGTTTGGAGATGTCATATCCAGGAAACGATCTTTCACATCCTGCAAGCCAAACCTCTTAATGGCTTTCTTAAAGTAGGACACGCACATCAAAAATAATTTTCCACTTTTCAATACTCTTTCTCCTTAAAAATTATCTATGGTGCCCACCGAGTCAATTTTGCGAAGAAAGAGCATCGTTCTGTTATCGTGCGCGTATGTAATATGACGCAACAAAGAGAGCTAGAGTTACCGGGTTTGGCCCTTAAGTCCAGAATTATTCCCCTTCCCCGATCAGCAGAAGCCCGCGGCAAAAACGCTGACGTCACTTA
>JAWQUT010000095.1:1673139-1727155 GCA_033807755.1 Ellobium chinense
GAAAATAAAAATGTAATGCTTTACCAAGAGAATCAAACCCATAATTGTTTAATCCTGGGTTAAATTTTATACAATTCATCCAAACTAGTCCCCTTTTGTTTCAAATTCAAATTTCAAGTCTCATACCTTTATTTCCATTGTAACAATGTTAGAAAATATGGAGATAAAGCTACCATTGGTCATTACATAAGAAGACAAACGGACAGACAACCAGACTAATGGACAGACAATCAAGAAAATGGACAGGAAATCACTCAGATGGGATTCCTATATCATCCCAAAAGGACACATACTTAAACCTACATAGGGAATGATGTTATTATAGAGAAGTTATGACTGGTTGGCAATTTGGTGCTACAGTATTTACAGTCGCAAATAATTTCCCAAGATGAGGGACATCCGGGATTAATTTAGCTGTAAACACATTTTCCTCCAATTTACTAATGAGGTTAATGAGCAATGAAAAGTTTGAAATGAGTAAGACTTCGCCATATTAAACAAGTTGAATGCAGACCTGTAAAAATATTCACTGATGCCTCTTCCTTTCACAGAGTTTATTTCAAAGTCTGTGAAAACCTCCATCACTTTGCCTCCTCGGTCTTCATGATGGTACCATATTGGAGTGGTGCCCCTTGTTGCTTTAACCTCAAAGGTCTGCCCATCTGAGAGACAATAAAATGAACAAGTTGTTGCAGTAAATGCATTTCATAGAAACAGAACAGCTGTATCTGTCATGACCAACTGTGCTTAATTGTATCTCATTCAATTATCACACATTTCACAAAACAAAACGATTAATATGTTGAATGAAAATGACTATTACTATCCAGTTGCTTTTATCCTTGTAATACAGTGAACCTCGGATCTAACGAAGTCGCCGGGACCAACCTTCGTCCTCGTTGAAGCCGAAGTCTCGCTGAACACAAGGTCTCTGCAAGTCATGTGAAAACTGGTCTATCTCTAGTGAGAACCTATAGCTAAAAGCTTAACTTTGCACTTCAAAAATATCGCTGGTTGCTACCTTGACTCCAGACACCATCGGCATGACAATATCACGAGCTGACACATGTACCGATTTATTTTCTTAAAAATTATTTCTTTTTTTTTGGTAGACAAAGCAGTGTAAATGTTGAGAAACAAATGGTGTCAATGACCAATGAGTCTGTGATTAAAATTTCGCCTAGCGCAATGATTGGTCTAAACAAAAGGCTTGGCCAATCATCAGCCGAGCATATTATTCCATTGTTCACTCCCCTCCCTTCCCCTCACCCTTGCATTGCAGAGACTTCAAAGGCTTTAATTACTCTTCCGCTCCCTTATACTGATGGCCCAGATGGTTCTCTTTCCTCCATCCCCTCCCTTCCTACTCCGCTCTTTTGCACATGCAGCTATTACTGGTAGCCTTTCATGTTGACTCAATCTTGTAAGTTGTAGACTGTTGTTAGCAATTGTTATGTAAACCTTCAAAAGTTGCTCGGTGCTGACAGTTTTATTCCGGGTGAAAAGGATGCGTGACGGCCTAATTTCAGGTCGATGACCTGGTTAGAGCCGAGGTTGCTAGAATTTTGTATTCGGTGGATCAGAGGTACATTTACTATTACAAATAAGGGAAAAAACCTGGGAATTTTCATTTCCCTTGTTGAATGCCAGGTCTCGTTGAATCTGAGCTCATTGTATTTCGGGTTCACTGTAATGTGAAACAGACTGAAGTCTACACGGCTGTTTAATCGGCTTCAAATCGGTACCTTTAGTTTGTGCCTCACCTCTTTTTACCCCGTTTCCGCTTGGTCAATGCAAGAATGCGATGAGTTCTTACTTGAGATAAATTTGTGCTTTTCTTGAAGGATAACCTTTGACAGAAGTCAGTATGCCAGTTGAAGGACTTCCCTCGACTGTTGAGACAGTAATCCAGTCACTTCTCGTATCCAGTGGCCTATCTTCTTTCAAGATTGCAGGAAACCCGCATACGACGACGATCATACTGCGATTCGGTGCAATGGCAGACCGCGGTGTGGCCTCGTCTATGGTAGAGAGCAGTGGTAGTAAGGGCTCTCTGCAAGCATCCCATCCAAGCCCCGGTAAATGGAACCGAAAGTCTCAGAGTCAACATATTAGAGACCAGCGACGTTTACAGTCATTCTTTAAATCAAAATCGAGTAACCCTCCATCTGATCATCTATCATCCACCATGTTATCCAGGCCACCGCCATCGCCCCCGAGATCCATGTCTGGCGACCTCAATAACATATCTATGTGTCATCACAAGAAACGTGAGCAAGCAGACCGTTTACAAGGTCATGATCATTCATGTGTGACTGCAGACACACCGACAGATCATGTCAGTGCTTTAGACTCACACTACTCCCAGTCTAATGGGACAGACACAAACAGAGACACGAACATACACAGTAACACTGTGGGTGAGCAGAACACACAACAAACAGTAGGTAATGACTCAGGCCTTGACACTGGTCTTTTGCCTGAGAGCAACACATCTATCTGCAGTGACAATGAACCAGTGCAGGAGAGGAATGTAGAACAGGACAACTGTCACCAGTGTTAGCAACAGCATCACCTACCACAGCAAGAATTTGGTGGTGAAGAAGTTGATCAAGAAAACTGCAAGGAACAATTTATCACAACTGACAAATTTAACAACGCACTTCCAGAACAGGACTCAGCAACTGGCTTCCCCCAGTTGTTACACGACAATGATCAGCTCCAGTCCTATGCCAACTGTGAGATTTCAGAAGACATCAAGAGAAATCTGAAGGATGAAGCGAGGAACACAAGGTTTGAAAAAATCATAATGGACAACTTTGAAGGGAAAAGGAATCTTATTTGCCAGACCGATGACATTGTTCTTGAATGCAATCTCAGCAGCTTTAAAATGCAATGGTGGTTTGCCACAGAAGCGGCACACAGACCGTATGAACTCATGAGACTTGGGCACTTGAAGAACTTTGAAAGCATACATCCTGGGGACATATTTGGATGAAGCCTCACTTGCTGCCACCTGCATCACTTATTTGCTAAGACTCTTGAGAACATTCATTTGACAATACTAAATTATGTTTGACGTAATATGTTCAGGATATTACTAAGCAGTATCACACAGTCTTGTCTGTCTGTCTGTCTGTCTGTTTGTCTGCCTGTCTGTCTGTCTGCCTGTCTGTCTGTCTGTCTGTCTGTCTGCCTGCCTGTCTGTATGTATGTATGTATGTATGTATGTATGTATGTATGTATGTATGTATGTATATATCTGTTTGTTTGTCTGTCTGTCTGTCTGTCTGTCTGTTTGGCGATAAAACATCGAAAATGTGCAGTGCTGCATGGACAAAGAAGTGGCAATAACTGGTATAAGAAATATGAAGAAGATGGAGCTGTCATCAAAATTCAATTCAAGAGGAAAATATTCCACTATATGAACGAAGCCAAGCTTACACTTATCTTGGTTATGAAATTAGCATCGACAACACCAGCAACACCAAGCAACTTAATACACTGATGGACTGGTTTAAAACGACAATGGAAAAAATTGACAGGTCGCTGCTTCCTACTTCAGCAAAGTTAGCAGCTGTAAACACCATATGTATGTCTAAGTTAAACTTCTATTACGCCAATCTTCAGATGACGGAATTATACTTGCAAGACATTGAAAATGAAATAGTGCTACACGGTCGCCACTGGCTGAAACTAAACAAGTCATCCACAAGATCTTTCTTTTTTACACCAAAATCATTAGGTGGATTAGGACTATTGAATCCACACATCATGTATTATGCAAAACATTTATCTTTCTACTTGTCAGCCCTCAACAATGATGACATGTGTGTAAAAGAAACAGCACAGAAATCACTGGCCTTACATTTTGATAAAAGGAAGGCGGTCCCCACCAATAATGATGAACCAAGCTTTGCTGGATACACCCTACAACGGAAACATCCAAAAATCATCAAAAGTTAACTGGGCCAAATCGCAATGGGTACATATTCATGAAATGTGTAAGAGAAACAATATTGTACTACGGAAAAGGGCAGACAACTATGTATTAGAAGTCAAAATTGATGAAGATATCACCCACTGTTTTGAAAGCCCTGAAACATTCTACACTGCATATAAATGAGCAAAATTGCAAGAGATGGCAGATGATCTTTATCAAAAACACTCACAGGGACGAATCTTAAGAGAAGCTGGGAAGATCGACCATCGTGCCTCAGCGGCGTACCTAAGCAACCTAAATCTGGATGACAATATCAGATCATTTGTCGCCAGAGGACGCCTACAACTTCTGCAATGTGAGAGTCTGATGCACCTATACTACCCAGCGACCCATACTAAGCGGTGCAAAATTTGTAACCACCCGACAGAGACAGCCTCGCACATCCTGAATGGCTGTACCAAGTTTCAAAAGTTGTATCAAGACAGACATAATAGACTTGTGAACTTACTCTATGAAAAGGTGAAAGGAGAGAACAAAGGATGTGAGATCTTGAAAGACACGAAACTATCACCGACAATGTTTGAAGGACATGAAAACAATTTTATTCACGAACATACTAGACCTGATATTACTGTGATTAATAATAATTCTAGACAAGTCACTATTATTGAGGTAGCAGTGCCGTTTGATGCACATCTGTCGAAGTGCTATCAAGAGAAGTTTAATAAATATTATCCATTGTCACTAGAAATAAATGGCCTTCACTACCATACTCAAATAATTATTTTACTCGTTGGAAGTCTAGGGAATGTCCATTACAGATTTAAAAGTGGATTATATAAAGTAAATATCTGTAAGAGCGAAGCATACTTTTTGTCCAGATTTTGTAGTATAAGTGCAATAATTGGCTCTTATAACATTTGGCGACGTAGATGTAAGGATTATGGATTTCAGCTCTTTGATCTGTAGCTTGCTGGTCATACTTGTACATCTCTAGTGTCCTGTAACGATTTCCATACTGATCTGATGTAAGTATTAAGGTTCCTTAATATGTGATATCATGTCATTGTACCCTGTACAACTTTGGAAATAAAGAACTTTGATATGTATATCTGTTTGTCTGTCTGTCTGTTTGGCTGTCTCTCTCTCTCTCTCTCTCTCTTTCGCTCTCTCACTCTCCCACCCCCGTTTCTCTATGATAACTGCTCCTTTCTTTCTTTTATACCTTCCTGTTATTTTATTCTCGAAAGAATGTTCTTTGTCGCAGCCATACCTATTGTGGATCAAGCAGTTATTGTGGTACGCGGCTCCACCCAGCCCCTTTATCGGGCCATAACATGTCTGTAGCATTGTTTACATACCTATGAATAACATTGTATTTTGAATGATGTGAGTACGCCCAACCCGTGCTGGTTAGATCTAAATGCTCGGCCTTAGCCTCGTGTTATTGAATTGATGAGTTTATTTATAGTGGCCTGCTGTTTTGTCTCATAACGAGACGAGGAGTGTGAATTTATAGGTATACATTGTCGTTGCTTTTATTTTAAGGGCAAAAAACAAAACAAAAAACAAAAAAAAAGGAAATGTTACACGTGCAATAGAGCGAAAGGTGAAAGATTGCCAGGTGGTGTACTCTGGTACAATATTTTAGTAGGTCGCATGAGATATTCATCTCCCTATGCATACTTGGCGAAGAGCTTATTATCAGACTTTTCATCATGTGTGTCATTAAAGTTAATGCTATCATTTTAATCATTATCATAATCAAGTGAATACAAAGTTCTGATCATGGAACCACACTGTGGCACATTAAAGAAAAAGTTTATAATTATACATATATTATTATAAACGCCAACCCTGAACAAGCGACGATCTCTGGTTTTGCATAAGCTTTATGATATATATGTTTCATCTCAGTGATGAACAGTATCTTATTCCTGAATAAGGAAAACATATTATGACTGTGACAGAATGGTTATAGGCCTAGTTAAGTTCCATTAATCTCTTGGACCAGTAAATATTAATTTGAAAAGTAAAATTAATGTACTGTGTGTATGTACATGTACTTTGCCAGATCATCAGTAAGAATGATTTGTTTTCATCATCATCGTCATTTGTCATCATTATCTCATTGAAGGAATACCATCACTATAACTTGTTGAATATTACCATTGTCTCATTATTGTCTTATTGCTATTGTATACTCTACGCTGTTGTTTGAGAAATAAAGTACTTTCTACCACAAAGAAAAGAAAAAGTTCTTACTTGAAGATAAGTTTTTGCCGGAGTCTTGCACCCTGCCATCGGTTTATATTACCACCCTCGCGCCACTACGTGAGACAATTACGGTGTTGATTACATACCCGTCCCTGCTCCCAGGTGACGCATACCTGTTGTTTGGCTTTTTGGTTGTATTTATTTTGAATTCGTTAGTCTTTCCACATTAATTACTACTGAACCTCTGATGCTATCGCAATGAGTATTACAGTAACGTCTTCTTTAGCTTTAGCACTTTGAGGAGATAAGATTTGTCCTGTGAAGAGACAGTTAGAGAGTCTTAGATTTAACACATTCCATTGTCTGTGAATGCCGTTAATTTTTAAGAATGTTTTTATTTATCTAAAAATTTGACAACTTTCACATCAAGATTTTTCAATAATATTGGTACTAATCTATTCAGTAGTTATTACACTTTACTATGGACCATATTTGATTATTGACTCACGATTCTTTATTGAGATATGCGTATTTTACACCAAGACCCCCCTTCCTTTCCCGAGAGCTCACAAGAATGCAGTGTGTGTTATTAGACTTGATAATAAATATTAGGTGAAAGTTTCATCACCTCTCCTGAAATTACCAGTTAATTTTGTGGATTAGATTATTAATAATACCTATATGACTGTGCAAACCACAATCTAAAATAATCACGGTCATCTTTTTCTAATAGTTATAGGTAATGCAGTGTATCTACGTCGTAACAACATCACATGAAATTACACTGATGTCATATATTTGTTCAAAGTATTAACAATGGATAAAGAACACACAGAAGATGAACACAATAATATTAAAGACAGATTGTGCCGCTTCTGTGGCTTTAGAATACAAAAAGCTGCTACCCGCTGTCTGAAGATTAAGCTAAAATACTGCCGTGATTACATAAAGGAGATTTTTCATGTTTATCGCATAAACGTGGACGGGGATGATGACCGACACTCTCAGTCTGTTCGTCATGGGACTACACAGTGAACAGGGAGGGGAGCAAATTCATTCATCCATCAGCCATTTAGAGTCCCATACCAGGGGAATCATCAAGAGAGAGGACAGGCTTATTGCCATCATGCACAAACACTTGGCACAGGTAGCACCAGAACCTGAGGTGCCAGAGCTGAGGAGACGGAAACTAAAGTCTTAATCAGTTGGACGATGTCTGTGTATACAGACGACTCTATCAAATACACTACTTATGCCCTGTTAATTCATCCTAGTGTTGTCTTTAGAAACATTACTATGACCGTCTTAGTTTTGCCAGCCCATAGCACAGGATAATGGAATGAATCTGTGGTAATATGATGCTCTCCCTACCAAGACAATGGCTTGTAAAGTACTGCAACTTTGTTTACTGTGTACCCCAGCGTATGTCACCGTTGGGAGTGTCTCCCGGTAACATTATGTCATTTACGTATCAGAACAGGTGAGGTCGTTTCTCCGAAGTTACGCATTAGTCAGTAACAAACTCACTTGTATAGTAAACCCTAACCATCGCTCACATCAGATACGAAGTTTTGTAGTTGTATCTTGAAGTTAACACCATTAAAAACACGTATTTCAGATGCATGTCCCATGTAGTGCCTAAATTATACATTGTATCTATACTCAAGGTTGATAAAGTCACTGCTTTTTATTATCTGCATGAAATTCATATCGCCTTAAACTCCAGATTTTGCAGTTTCGTATGGTAGTAAATTTGGCCTTGTAGGTTTTGATAGAAAATTTACAATGGATCATTAACAACGCGATAAATAGCCTGAAGTGCTTTTGCTGCGCGGTGAGAAGCCAGTTAGTGTGACCCACTTTCGAAACATCCGAACTCCTTGCCTGACCCCGATTTGACCTGAAGCAGCCGGGCGCAACTAAAGAGAGCGTTTGAAACAGCCGTGTTTACCATAAACCTATGCTTACCATTTCTACTTTGTCATGTGTGATGAGAAGTAATACAACAATCAATTTTTTTTTGTACACATGTAGCTATTTGCCACCTTTTTGTCTGACAGGCCTGCAACACCAGCTCCTTCCACAACTCATGACTATTGACAACACACTATATACATCAATAACACAGCTGAGGAAATCATGTCCATTTGTTCAAAAGGCAATGGGTTGTCAAGAGCAACTTGCTCCCAACTGAAAGCTCATATCATCATTGTTATCATTTGCAGACTTGTGGAGGGATTTGTGATCCCCAATCTCCTTTAAAGATTTCATCCTTTCTTCCCCAACAACTCACTCCCTCATTTTGTAGTGGGGTTGATAGTTTTATATTTGTTGAGAAGAGTCTTTCTTTTCTATAATCCATCCTTGATGAGGCAAATTTTCCTGCTGATGATGCTTTTGGACAACTATTCTTGAATTCCGTGAACAATGGTAATGGAAACTAAGCCCCTGCTGTACCAGCAACAACATAAAACTTACTTGCTTCAAAAATAAATGTCCAAGATGGGGGTGGCTCTTTGCTTTCCTCCCCAACTTCCCACATTTTCAACTTCACATCCGTCACTGGCACAATATCGCCATTGGCATAGGACACATAACCAGTTTTCACACTGAAATCAAAACATAAATTCCAAGATGATTAAACAACCACTCTGACATAATTAAAAAGTAGAGTTTTGTTATTTGTGTTAACATTATGGAATAACTTCAGAGTAAAATTAAATGAACTACTTTGAGGTTAAGCCTCATACAGACAAGTTAGAAGACAATAAAAGTTCACCTTGTCGTAAAAACCACTGCTAATCATGTGTCTCAGAAATTAAGATGTTAATTTGTATTTTAAAAGCCAAAGAAAAATGAGACATCCCATTATGTTGGCACAATGATGCAGTGATGTCTTTCAAATGTGGTATTGCCCACTTAATGCTCTTTCTCATCACATAAACCCCGTGGATTCTTCTACTTTCTCTCAGAAAACTAAATCAACACCTCGCCACACTTCTCTTATTCATGACATGGAGATCACATTACCTAAAGATATGAAAATAAAATTCAGTTATTAATCTTTAGCATCACACCATCCATTAATGCGGAAGAAACAGCAGTACTACAGGATCAGAGATAAACAGTAAAAGGACATATTGCAGACAAAAAAAATGTTATCCAACTCCAGCTAGAAGGCATAAAGGCCGATCAGCATCAGATAACTCTTTGTGTGGAGGCCTTAAATTAAATGGTATCAAATTCAGGGGCAACAGTATGAATTTTACACAGTTATTGTGCTATATGTTCTTTGTTTGACATGCATTACTTTGGACAAGAGCTCTATCTATTACTACAAGTAAGGGAGTTTCCTCTCAACACAGCAGCATTTAAGGATCAGTCCCTGTAGTATAGTCTTAAGTGATACAGGTCACAGTGTAAAGTGTGAACTTTCAATACTCACTGAGACATTAAATTGGGCTGGCAAACCACTCCAACTTGAATGGACATTCCTGACTGAAAATACAATTAAAAAACATGCTTAGAGCTGAAACCAAGGTACACTGAAAGTATAAAGTTTATAGTCAAAGTCTAGGCCTTAGCCACAAAAATTAAAGAAAAAGTATGTATTTCAAACAATGAACTCTTTGAAAAACACGAAGTCTCACATTCAGATTTTTGTTTATGCTTTGGTCATTAATTCACACAAGCTACAGACAATTCCAGAGACACATCACAATCACCAGTAAAATAAGAATACATTGGTTCACAGCATTATTTCCACACACAGACAATGGGCACATTACATAAAGACTCCATCAGCCACACCCATGATTATGATATAAACACTGCTACTAGCTCTGCAGTATCTTAAAACAAACCTCCAGATAAATGAAGTGAATGATATATCTGTAAAAATATCTCCAGTCACGTCTTCCTAAAAAAATAACCAAAACAAGCAAACAGTTTAGCATTCAAAATGTTGCAGTGGATAAGGTTATAATATATGTCTTCTGACAAGAGGGCAAGGGGGCTTATGTTGGTCTTCCCTTTTTGCACCTTTGTGATCTTCCTGTCAATATTCATCTCCCAACAAAATATTTTTTTGAAACTCCAAATTTCTTCAATGAGGTAACAGATCTTAGACACCAATTTCGTTGAAGCCAAGAGCTGTATTCAAACAGAACCACTCAATTTTCTCAAAAACAGTTTTGGCTTAGGTAAGCCCTTTTGTCAGACAACGCTAGATATGGCTACAGTTTATGGAAAGAAGAGGTTTTCATGGATAGCAAACTAAAAATTCTTTTGAACATGAATGTGACTTCCACATGATAATAAAATGTGATGTAACTTTGTGAGACATATATTGAAATAATGCAATTTCAGATAAAATTATGTGGAATGTGTTATAATCTAGTTGGTATTTGCAAATGTTCACTTCAAGCTACTCTAAAGGAAAGGAGAATGGAAATAAACCTTCATTTCAAGTGATTGCAAAACATCCTTAGCGTAAGTGAAATACAGTACTTAGCTACTCTTTTATCTCATACCTCAAAATAATTTCCTTCACATTCATGACAAAAACAAAGCTTTAGCAATTCCTATTGTTGATTAAAACCATTTTTAAGTCAGAAGTTACCCTAGCTCAATTTCCTTAAATGCTGCCTGTATTTAACTGTAGATCACAGGGAAAACAACCCCTAATCCCCAGATGATCTGGTATCAGAGTATCGCATTCATCACCAGATGTATGTAGATTATGTTGCAAATTTCAACATGGTACCATTATGGCTGAAAAAGACAGCAGCAAAACTGTGGAAAAGAAGAGCAAAACTTGTGGTTGAGGTTTCCAATTACCTCCTGCGTGTCATCAGACAGGCATTTAGTGATCATGACCTCAGTGTGGCCCAACCCTCAGAGAGTGTCAAGATATACTCAGCTGAAACACGTGCCTGAAAGGGGCCTTCTTCCTCTAATAATAATGTTGTTTTTTCCTCTGCAATTCTGTAGAAGTAATGTTTTTTTGTGAGGATCTAATTTCATGAGTCCCACATAATGATTTCCTCATATGTATGTCTCAGCCCAGATGCACTGAATACACAGGAAGGGCGTTGTACAACTGCTGCTGTAAAAATTTGGCATATTTTGGCACTGGAATCACCTAACCAGCAAGCCTTCTTTGTAATGATAGAAAAACATACTATATTTGATAATGTCCAAATAATGAAGTGCAGTATAGCATTTACGCTTCCCTCAATTTCTAGGTCTATTTCTTTTCTTGGGAAATAATTTTTGCAAGTAAAGCTCAATTCGTGAAAAGCAGATCCTTGCGAAGAAAATTACTTCTACAGTTGTGAGTTTCTCATCTTCATATTCTACTAACACTCAGATCTTACCATAAGAGTGGTCCCTGATGCACTGCAAGTAGAGTTGTCTCTCTTTATAGCCCTCAACACTCAATCTCCCTCTCAGCTCCCCCCACTGCTCATAATGGGTTTGGTGGTTGCTATGAAACATAAAAAGAATAAACTACTCCCAGGCACTTGGAAGCAAGCTAAAGATTGTGAAAAGCTTTCAACACACTGATGGAATAATAAGTATACTACAAAATATACTATGAAGTGCATCTTAAATACTAGTCTTTGAAAGAATAAGAGTGTCAGTTGCATGAACTGTATAAATCTTTTGCAAACAGAACTGAGGGAGCAAAGAAAGGATACTGAGGAAAAATAATAAAAATATAGTTTTCATTTGAGAATGTGCTTGAACAAATGTGACTATTAAAAAGGGAACAAAGAGCAGGGATCTAAACTGTAGGTGATTCCACTTAAATGCTATCCATTTATCTGCAATATCTGCTTCTTGCAATTTTCAAATACTGTATACAGTAGTATCATTACTGACCCTTACTGCCAAGTTCCTGTAACACTGAGCACAAAATTCTCTGCTCATCCACGCTTTCTGTGTAACTCTCACTAATGTTACAAAGTTCATAAATGTTCAGACATATTTTCCCATGATCCTTAGAGGCTGTGAACAAGTGCAAGTGACTGCATTAAACACTGTAATCTCTGATATTCACAACAGAACACTCACTCCTTAAGTCTCTGAAAGAATTCCCGGTCCCACTTCTCTCTGGCTACACTGTCCCCAAGCATAGAAGAAGACATGTCTGTGTCAAAGTTAAATGGTTGGGAGAAGGCACTCCACCTATGAAAACAAATCATGCAAATTCTGATCAAATCATGCTAATGACTTCAACCCACTGCTAGGATAAAATACATCTTGTTTATACCACTTGGAGCCATGAGCCAGTGGCTACTGGGTCAGAAACAGTCAGGTAACAACAGGAACTTTAAGTAGAGACTTTATACCATATTTTGAAATGAACGCAGCATGTATGGAACTATCTGGAGTATGCTGATACTGTATCCATGGACAAGTAAACAAGTAAAAGGATCAAAGGGAAGAGGGATGAGTTTCCACAATGATCACTTTCAAATGCACCTGGAATGCATTTCATTCTGTCTTTTCTCAGTTTACCTATCTGTTAAATGCATTTAGTTTCTATGCAGGAATAATTGCTGCCCATATGCCAGTGACATGTACCCATGCATGCTCACCAGTAAGCTATAGATACTGAGTGGGTGGTCTGCTACAAGTTATAATAACATGAGATCACTAAACATCACTCACTAATCATAGGGCTAAAAACCATATATGATTAAATGATCTTTACTAAATTTAGGAATTTAGTCTTCCAGTAGTATCACTTAAAGCTACTAAATCTGAAAAGAACAAACAGTACAATTTTTAACTGATGGAAAGGATAAAATAATTATGACTGGATCTTGCAATTTCCTTCTGGAACATGCAAATTGGTATTGCATCCCTAATGCAAATAAGCTATGTGAAAATTTAACAACTGTGATAATCTCTGCCCAAAAGTTCTTTCAAAAACATCAGGGAGTAAAGAATCAACTTACGTAAGTGAAAAGCTTGTTTCCACAAATACAGGAGGCTTGTTGATGACTTCATTGCACAGTCCTTTCCTAGAGACAGAAGCAGAAAGCAAATAAACTGCTTGTGAGTGACTGTCTGTACTAGAAGAAAATAAGGTTCACTATCTCACTTCCATTGGATGAATGAGCAAGTGGGATGTCGAATGCTTTCTAATACTGATGGGGGGGATCAGGAATGTGGCACTGTCTGCTCATAGAAGGTGCAAGAGTCTATTAATCAAGTATAGACAAGTTTATGCTGCTTTCTCCATTTTGCCTTTTTAATGGATGAAGTTAACATTTGGAATTCTGCTTTTCATTCATTGATAGCGCCATACAGTGCAAAGACGTTAAGCACCTTATCAACAGGTAAACTTGTAAATGTAGTCTTCCCGTAGTGTCCCATTCACTGAGCGGGTATGCATGTTAGTTCACAGTACTGCTTTTGCATCACAGTGATATTGCAAGGATCTCCATGTAACAGACAATCTTATTTTGATCACCTAATGTTCAATTCATAGAATGGGTATCCATGCCAGTAAAAAATAAAAGTGCAAAAGCTTACATAAATCAACCGGCTACGGCCAATAGTACAGAATGCATATCAACTCTCAGAATCCCAGATAATAGGAAACAGATATAAGTTATTTCTTATGTAGCTTTGGAGAGGAGCAGAACAAAACTAAAAGAAAATAAAAAATTAAAGAGAGATACTACAGAGATCTGGTTTATGCTGCTCTAGACGATTTTTAAATATGTCCATCAATTGCTCACCTTAGCTTTCCACTGTACGATAACTTCCATCTCTTCATGGGCTCAAGAATCTCAAAGGTTAGACCTCCAGCTCTGTAACTGCTCTCATCAGTGTAATAAACATCTGTATCAGGATGACGGGGACACTGCAGGCAGCCGATTCCTGGGATTTCCAGAAACAACCAGATTTCAGCACAGCGGTTCTTGCGTCTTGCCAGTCGGCACACAACATTGCATCCTTCCTTGTTTGTGGCTCCAAAGTAACAACAGTCAATTGCCTGATTGATTTGGCAGGGTGACAAAACACAAATACATCATCTACAAGACAGCAAAGTTATACTTTTTTTTCTTTCTGTTTTTATCATTATTAAGCTCACTAAAGTGTCCTTCTACATAGTGTCACAGTCATAGGCAGTTTGCTTGTCTAATTTGAGGAAGTTTTTCAGGAGAAAGAAAAAACATTGTATTACATAACATAAAAAAATGTGAATCTCAAGCTTCGGTACTGTTTCTGAACCAATGAGTCTGTGACTTCCTTTGTCTGTAATTTTGATGAATGTACTGGGTTGTAACACATACAAAAAGAGCCCAGTCTGCAATTTGCCTACCTCTGAGATAGGCAGTTTGCCTATGACTGACAATATGTATCCCCTCTGCAACCATGCATCTGACTATCTTTTCAGAGATGAACAGCTTTACTTAGTGATCATGTAGATTTCTCACTCTGCAGCATTCAAGTGATCAAAGTTACATTCACATCTCATTTTCTGACATGGCAAATTGCTTCAGTCATGCTCTTTATAGTGCTATGCCGAACATAAGAGGTTATCATCTCTGCTGTCTTATGACAAAACGGCACCGACAATTTCTGTTTGTCATAAGAAAGCAGATCTGAAATTGACATCTCCTGCCAATAAACTTGGCAATGGGCATGTAACTTTGTCCCAGCCTTTTCTCTTCTTTAATATGCATTTTCATAGTAACTGTATGAGGGCATTTTTATTTTTTAAAGACCATGAAAACAAGGCATTTTCAGGGCCGAGACCATAAAAGCAGAAGTTCATATGACATTTCATTCTCAGCCACAGAAGAAGACAATGTTTAATCTACAGAGCTTCAAGAGACAGCTTTCATATCCTACACTGTGTGTCCATGTTTTTGAAACCAGTACCACTGTAGTCATGCCATTCTCAAACTTACTCTGCTTCTTGCAGACACAAAAGTGTATGTGTATTCATTGTCCCAACTAAGACTGAGAAAAGGGAATGTCTAAGCTCTCAGTGAGGACACATCTTCCCTCCCCTGAGGAATGTATTTTGCTCCCTTACATTATCGCTGCAGGAAAGTGGGTAAAGCTTAGATGTTGGTTAGAAAATTTAGATTTTCTTCCGTTACACTGGAAGATGGAGCTTGGCAAAATGGTGGCCACCATCCATGGTTTCAAATTTGTTGGTGGAACTTTTTATCTTTCCTTACGTCAGAGAGGGATGTGGCAAGAATCAAGGGCGAAAGGTATGCTAATAAGTGAACAAAGATGAAAATGTTGCAAACTCCACTCACAACGCGCGCTGCTTTCTAGCCCTTCTGCATCACTTGCAGCCATCTTTGCATGCTTGGAGACTCATGCTTCCATTGATTATAATCTCTGAGGGACTGAATAAAGAATGAAAGGATGGTCTTTTAGGTGTTCTACAATTAAACCCATGGGGCCCAACACATATAGCCCTGTTCATGCTCCTGATATTCTCATTCTCCCAATCACTCTTCTCCCAGCCTTCTGCACAGCTGCTCAAACACAATATTTACTCATTTTTTACCAGATACTGCTGTACTTACATAAGGATGGTCAGTTAGTGGTTGAGGCCTCTCCATAGAATTATATGCGTCGCCTCTACCATAACCCTTCAAATCATCTTTCGTGGATGAGAAGTTTCCCGTCCTCAAGTCATTCACTTGGCTCTCTCTACTTTTCTTTGCAGACCGTAGGTGAAACATTGCACCAAAAATTACCCTTTTCAACCAGTACCATCGTCCTGCAAATCCAAGCAAAACTGACCAGGCTATTTGGAGCTGTAAAATGGTCATAACATCTTACTCACTTAGGATATATCCAGCAAGGACACGAAATAACCCCCATTTCACTGCATGCGAATAGCATTGTTCCCACTGGAAAGTGATGCATCGTCATAGCTTCACAGAGGAAGACAACGCACTTTGTGGTGGGAACAATGATATCTATGTCACACTTTCTTTTCACCAACAATAAAGCATCAAAAGCTGAGGAGGTGAAGTTTGGAAAGGAAAGCAGGAGTTTACAATAAATACAAAAAAGTTGAGGAATTTTAGCAGTGGCAAATATGTGGACTTGAGTCATGGACATTGTATTGCAGAAAGAGAAATGTTATAAACACCTAAAAGATTTTATTTACGGGTAGTTATTCAAGCATAACAGTCAAAGATTTAAAACAGTGCTGAATCACAGAGTGAATGTCTGACAAAATTTTAAGTTTGTTTATATCCTACACATAAGAATGGTGTATTTTCTGATTGGTAAAATTTCAGTTTATCATTCATTTGACACTACATAACCAGATCAGTCAATTTCTGATAACCATCCTACCTGGCAATCTGTACACTCCTGCCTTGAGGCCAGGCTCAGGCCAGAGTAGAAAATACAGCAATGAGACAATGATCAGACCTGTGCAAGCTGTGGCGACAATCATGACTGTTGAGTATATTGTGCTGACTTAACTTATCTGAAAATATAAAGTCCATCTGTGACTGAGCTTTCGCAATCGGATTGTAAATTTGTTTACATATACATGTAATATCCAAAAACAAAACGGGACACAATATGGAATATATTACTAATTGTTACACAAAAGTTTACACCATTTAAATATTTATATACAGTACAAGTTTACCCAGGAACCCTTTACTGTAGAGTGCTGTCTGCTGAAAAAAACCATTAGCTACAAACACAGAATGGCAACTGAAAGTTACATACTAGAAAGTTGAGAACAATATTTTCAGCATTTAATTTTATGTACTGAAAATGATTCTCCTTTACTTATCCCATACACCTTGACAAAGGAAATGATGTCCCTTTTGTGGCTATTCTCAGCTGCTGGACCACAATGTTTCATATCCCATAGAGTTGACTGTTTTTGTATTTATGAATGACTGAAGGAGGGACTGTTCTCTTTACATACAAAAGATATTGCAGGGCTAATAATAAGACAACTGCAGGACACTACAGCCTACAGGTTATATCATAAGCTTGCTTAATATAGGGTGGTCTATGATAAAACTGTTACAAATGAAAAGATTTTCAACATTAAGACATTTCTCTATGACTGTTACACATGCAGCTGTAGTTTATTTAGTTCAAATGCCTAGATATGGCACCAATCGGGAATATGCACAACTTGGAAAATGATTATTATCTCTACAGTACAAAGCCTTTAATTTGATGACAGTTAGTATTGATGTAATTTTGTAATAAGGATAACAACAATAATGATAATAATAATATTAATAATGATAAAGTACATCTATATAACGTTTCATCTCCCAAGGACTTGAAGCACTTTATGGCCATATGCACACAAACTAAAACACAAACATCTTGCACACACAAACATATACACACACACCGACACACACAAATACTCACTCACATGTACACAGCATTGTGAGTGCATTCAAGTGTCACGAGTCTCAAATAAGAGACCAGCATGGGTTCCAGCCTCTGATACAAAAGATTGTATACAGAGACTTTGCTCCCAGGCTCTAAATGGAGATGCCGTCTCACAGAGATGCACAAACACATACACAGACACTACAGCCACATACATTATTAGATTAAATTATAGTAAGGTAAAATTAAATGCAAATTAATTTAAATAACAGCCTAACAAGTATTAGAACAAAGTTGTTGAAACCATTTCTTGGAAAGATACTTAATTTAAAAAAAATGGGTAGTAAATTGTGCTCTCAGGTCTATTTTTCTTGGTAACAATGAAAGTTACAATAATCAAACTTATGTCACTTAAGTATCCATCTGTGACAATTTTATTGCTCTATTACTTTTGACAAACACTCATTTCTTCATAAAGTTCTTGTCACTTACTGTTATGCAACAGAAGTAGATAAGCTGTCTCTAAGCACCTTTAAATCACAGTTTCTGTATCAGTTTCCTCATGACTTGGAATGAACTGTACAACTTGTATGTCATACTTTGCTCTACAAACTG
This sequence comes from Ellobium chinense, assembly GCA_033807755.1. NCBI lineage: Eukaryota > Metazoa > Mollusca > Gastropoda > Ellobiida > Ellobiidae > Ellobium > Ellobium chinense. The sequence goes on from JAWQUT010000095.1 coordinate 1,691,291, forward strand.
ATATGTGACATGATGATGCAACTTGCACAGCTACCTTGCCAGCCTCCATTAACCCTTGCACTGGTAATCGACTTTAATTACTCTGGTGATCGGGTCTTATAAGACCCATTCACTCATTTAGAGGCATGGTGATCGGGTCTTATAAATCCAAGTGTGTTGTCTACAAAACTTTAATATGATCACACATTGTAGTTTTTTTTTTTTTTTTATCTCATCTTTATTTGTCTGAACATACAAATACAATACATTTTTCATGACATTGAATGCAACCATAACATATCATATAATGATGATCAGTATTATATGTGATGATGTTGCACTGGTAAGATGATGATGCTGGGGATAACAGTGATGCACGTGATGAAAATCACACGAGGAAAAAAAATAGCTTTAACATTTTGTAGTAAAATCTTGACAAAATTAAATTAAAACAAAAAATAGAATAAACAGGTCTTTGATAATCCCGATTATAATGCCTTTGCATGTCTTTCCAAATTTCTCACTGCACTGGACTGATTCATTTCAGTGCCATAGAAGTATTTTTTTTCATCAATAATTACTTCTGGTGAGGTACACATTACGCATCATATCTAATAAACTAATCCATGACATCCTCTCATATTTTAACAGGAAAAAATGTCACCAGCTGACTTAGACAATTTAAATATAACTTACTGCAGCTCTTTTTAAAAGAAATTACCTTTCAAAAAAAGTCAACGACGATGTAGTCATGACCTAGTTTAGTATGTCCAAAATAACACTTGCCACACTACACATCCAAGTCAAAACAAACCTCGAAAGTCAGTTAATACATCTATTACAATAACAGTGTGCGCGTAGAAAATATACAATACCGTGAGGCTATACATACTTAGTGGACAAACATTACTGGTGTGTCTCTTACATTGTCTCTGCCTGGAAGAGAAAAAGTGATGGGGCTCCTCAGGTGTTATGTTTCTTCTATTTATTATACAAAGCCACATGACATATTATAACTAACTGAATCAAATACAAATAAAACAATATTCGTCTATTCATTATAAAGGCTTAGTGACCCAGTATTAGTGTTCACGTGGTGACACATAATGTTACTCGGTGGGATAGCAAATGCAAAAAAACTGGCTCGTGGTCTCACATGACTTGAAGTTGGGGTGGGGAAGGCAGTCTCTAGAAAGCATTATTTTAGCACAACAATTTATATATACAAAATGCTCTTACTCGTGTAGTCAGTGGCCTGTTGTACTTCATGACCTTGGAGTAAAATTAGGGTGATGGTAATCTGTTATTCGTATTTTGTGTATGTGGGGGTGGGGTGGGGGTGAGAGAAAGGAAAAAAAAGGGGGTGGGGGAGGGTAAAATTAACCCCAAAATAGAATTACTATACTTTTACCAGTCACAGTGACGCTACTATCCAGATCATTTAAGCAGGGTTGACCTTTAAACAGTTAAAGTACTAATCATTTCAGGTATGAAGATGCCAATAGCACTAGCACCTGGCATAAAAATATGCAATTTTAAATAGTCCCTGTAAAATCAGAAAATTGGCCATGGGTAGGGGGAAAGGGGTTGGACTTTAATTTCAAAGGCTTAGATAGGTGCAAATATATGTGTAGACTCAGAATAGGTGAGGTTTAGTCACTCAAGTATAAAATTTGTGATTGTTGCTAGGTGGGTAAGGTTACCCTGTTTACTGAGTGAAAAGGCCTAAAATATTAGGGTGTCTGCTTCACTGCCTAAGTTCTCAAAATCTAACTGGTTCAGGTGCATTTTCTTTGTGTCAAAATTTGGAGGAAGAGCTAAACAACATATTTGGAAAGTATTTTGAAACGGCACCCCAGGATAAGTTAGTGAGAGGTGTAAAGCCTAATATAGCCAACAGTGAAAAATACATTGGCATCTTCATACCTTCACTCTGATTTGCTGGATCTCTTTATGCTGAACCTGTTGTGTTTGGTAAGGCTGAGCCAGCTGAAAATTCCCAACTACTGACTTCTGCTTTGTAAAAGGGGTGATACACTGGTGGGAAATAGTTTCTCGGGGTCTCAGGAAAGATTTTTTTTCCAAGCGTGTGTGTTTTTCCTCATGAACCCTTCAACATGCCCCGCCCTCTTCATCCCGAAAAGTACACTGGCAAACCGTTTGCCACCCTCCCAGGCCAGTTGCAGCCAATTCCAGCAAATTCCAGCAAGTCGTCAGATTACATCATCAAGGTATAGTCTACATGTAAGCAAACAGCACACCTCTTACGTTATTTCGTTATTTCTTCCCAGCACAGGCCAAGGCTGACTGGTCAGACACACACAGCCAACACATTCAGGATTTCTTGGATTAACAACAGCAGGGTAACCCTTGCCCTGCTGACCCTTGACTCTTGACCTTATGTTTTCTTTCTATCCCTGTAGAGCGTAAACAAGAAAAATACTGCGATAGACCATGGGAGAACAGAGTAAAAAGAAAAAGGATGGAGCAGACGAATTTCCACGTATGGGTTCTCAGGCATTGTAGATCCTAAGATTAGATCAACAGGGCTTCCCACGCGATATTTATAGGCATGTCGGATGATATCGCGGAAGTCCTGTAGTGTAAGGTGGGTTATCCCGAAACACTTCCTTGTCTTAGACTAGCAACTTTTAGTCTAGACTTCTAATTAGACAAGACCGTGCATTGACGTTTGAGTTCCTTGGACTTTGGTTCACAAAGACACAGCATTCGTCCTTTATTATACTCAGGTAAGAGGAAAGAAAGAAGAAAAAAATACGAACAGTGTTGCCTTTCAGCAGTCATTGCTCTAAACTCTAAACCGGGATATTACTATTACTGGATTACTAGATCTAGGTTACTTCTAGATCTGGAGCTAGATTTAGACTAGATCTAGCTCCAGATCTGTCTTGATTTTAGGCTGAAGTTAAGAATGGATATTTGAGCTTATGTATTGATGTAGGTCTGGTTATGTGTATGGTATTCTTTCGTTTTGGGTATCTTGGTTTTAACGTGGGATCTTTAGGAGAGTGAGGTTCAGTGAGGCTGAAGAATATAGAAGGAATTAATCTATATGTTCTCAGGATATCACAAAGACCAACTGTTTCCTTGAAGATATGAGTCGCAAGTCATTTATTCCATGAATAATATAAATTATATGTACAATACAATATATGTAAATGACCGTGTTATTGGTAAATGAAGATAATAATGTAATCTTAATAACTACAGTGTTATTGGCCAATGAAGATTATAATACTTTGTACATGATACCTGATGATATGTCTTATAATAACATTAAATGATGAACAATGCCGTCAGTAATGAATGTGCATGACAAATGGGGTGAAGTAATATATGTAACTGCTCTTAATCTATTAACTTCTGATTTATACCCATTTACACATACATTGCGCTTCTCATTAGAACCTTCATTAGTTAATAACTTATACACTTCCAGCACTTCTCATAAGAATCTTCTTTAGTCATTAACTTACACGCTTACACAGCGCGTCTCATAAGAATCTTCATTAGTTACAACCTTACACGCTTACAGCACGTCTCATAAGAATCTTCATTAGTTACTAACTTATACGCTTACAGGACGTCTCATAAGAATCTTCCTTAGTTACTTACTTATACGCTTACAGCGCATCTCATAAGAATCTTCATTCGTTACTAACGTATACGCTTACAGCACGTCTCATAAGAATCTTTCTTAGTTACTTACTTCTAGGCTTACAGCGCATCTCATAAGAATCTTCATTCATTACTTTTAGAGAGGTTGACGAGTAACAGATATTCGGTCTACCTGTGTTACACTGGGCCAACTTGTCCCCACTGTAGAACTCTACAAATTGGGGTTTATATCATTTGTCATACTTTCTCCCTGCTCCAATCGAGCAAGTAAATCTAGTCATAATGATAATTAATTCCCTTTATGGTTTTATTTATTTTAAAGACATATTCATTCAAATAACAGGAATTTATTTTGACAATGACTGGCAAAATGATTTATATCTCATTTTATCAAATGTCTTCATCCTCTTTTGATTTATTTAATCACTTACTGTTAATTTTAAACTTTATTATATACTTTATGACCTTATTGGCTTACCTGAAGAATATAGAAGGAATTAATCTATATGTTCTCAGGATATCACAAAGACCAACTGTCTCCTTGAAGATATGAGTAGCAAGTCTTTTATTCCATGAATAATATAAATTATACGTACAATACAATAATGTAAATGACAGTGTTATTGGTAAATGAAGATAATAATGTAATCTTAATAACTACAGTGTTATTGGCCAATGAAGATTATAATACTTTGTACATGATACCTGATGATATGTCTTATAATAACATTAAATGATGAACAATGCCGTCAGTAATGAATGTGCATGACAAATGGGGTGAAGTAATATATGTAACTGCTCTTAATCTATTAACTTCTGATTTATACCTATTTACACATAAATTGCGCTTCTCATTAGAACCTTCATTAGTTAATAACTTATACACTTCCAGCGCTTCTCATAAGAATCTTCTTTAGTCATTAACTTACACGCTTACACAGCGCGTCTCATAAGAATCTTCATTAGTTACAACCTTACACGCTTACAGCACGTCTCATAAGAATCTTCATTCGTTACTAACGTATACGCTTATAGCACGTCTCATAAGAATCTTTCTTAGTTACTTACTTCTAGGCTTACAGCGCATCTCATAAGAACCTTCATTCATTACTTTTAGAGAGGTTGACGAGTAACAGATATTCGGTCTACCTGTGTTACACTGCCCCAACTTGTCCCCACTGTAGAACTCTACAAATTGGGGTTTATATCATTTGTCATACATTCTCCCTGCTCCAATCGAGCAAGTAAATCTAGTCATAATGATAATTAATTCCATTTATGGTTTTATTTATTTTAAAGACATATTCATTCAAATAACTGGAATTTATTTTGACAATGACTGGCAAAATGATTTATATCTCTCATTTTATCAATGTCTTCATCCTCTTTTGATTTATTTAATCACTTTCTGTTAATTTTAAACTTTATTACTGTATATACTTTATGACCTTATTGGCTTACCTGAAGAATATAGAAGGAATTCATCTATATGTTCTCAGGATATCACAAAGACCAATTGTCTCCTTGAAGATATGAGTAGCAAGTGCCAGCCAGAGTCACTTTCTTATCTTAAGAAAAAAACTTAATACAGTTCACCTTTACTTCCTGTTTAGCTAAGCATGAACATGACTAACAGAGTGATCTAGTAATCACATAGGTCCTTCTTAGAAAGAGAAAAATTACTATTCAAAGTCCAAAGTCTAGAGTACTGTAATATTATAATAAATATTTAAACAATTTCCTCTTTTACTTCTTTATTATTAAAACCCTAAATTTACTTTCCACTCTGGCTGACCCTTGACCCAATTCTCAAGAACAGATTGCCTGATATTTTTCTGAACTTTACATAATACTACATCTGTAACAAATTCAACCGGTTCTGAATTATGAATTTTATGTTAGCTGCAGAGATCCAATCATTAATGAACTGACAATACTTTAATTTCTGAAAAGTAACCTAGTCTAGACTAGTCTGCTTATTGTGAATTCCATGCATTGAAGACGAATAATACCAAAAAAGCAAATGTTCATCAAAGTGCTTTTGGAGGAAGGCATTTATAAAGTGGGGGATGATAATATAGAACAAAAATTTGCTTATTAATCGTTGCCATATGTGAGAAGAAGTTCACAACCCATTTGTATTTCATGAGTAAAACATATGTTCATTTCTGAAACAGACGAAATTAAGAAGCCAGCAATCTTCAGGTGCACTAGGCAGGATAACAACACTGGGCTCTCTCACTGACTGCTCGACGGCTGTTTCTGTAGAAAGCCTCAATAGGGGATGCATAACTGAATATGTACCTCAACTATTGAGTCATCACATTAAAGAAAAGTCCTGCTAACTTCTAGTCAGCCTGGAATTTTTGTCTTTCTTGTTACTTCACTGATAAATTTGATCTCCTTATACGTATGTCCGAATGGCTATTGCTGGAGAGCTGGTAGCAATGTTTTGTGTACCTAGGCTAGGCAAGACAATTCCAGTTATTTACGGAAGTTTCCTAGGAGTCTATAGCCTGGGTGACATAGGCACGGTTGAGTCGTGTCTTTGAGAAATCTGTCATTCTCTCAGTCTGATTTGTGATTTCTTATCAAATTTCACCTTTATGCCATAGCTATAGGCATTATCTTCAAAGAGGTGCATTCAGGAAGTTTAATAATATGGCTTGATTGCACATCTTTCTGTGGTTCAAATTGTAATACAACAAGATTTCCAGCACAACTTCCATGTACATGCAACATTTTCCAAAATGGTTTGGGTCTATTTCTGTACAAAAGCCACAGGATAATAACAGTTCCTCCTAACTGCAACTATCTTCATGCTTTTGAGGAATTGCCTTTAACAAAGTTTATTATATGTTATCCACTGTGCTTGAGTTTTCACAGTTCTCGCCACACCATTCTATGGAAATCGTCACTCTAGATTCTGTAAGTGAGAGGCAGGACAACAAGAAGATGCTACATACATCAAAGTTTCCACCAAAACACAGCTTGTATGGAAAAATGGGATAAATAAACAAATTGATCACAATTTGCCTCAAGGACAGAGTGACTGAAGTTTTCACTAGCTGATAATATGTCCACTCCATAGTTGCCACTCACTACATTTCACGGCTTCACTGACGTTAATTAAATGATCAAGTGATGCTATCCCTCTACATGTGCCAGAAAATTAAACTTATCATTTTTGGAGGAATGGAATGATTGTGCCCTCCCTCCCCCTCCTTTTCACCACACCACCACCACCACCACCACCTCCTCCTCCTGTCCAAAGGTATTGGAGGCACTGCCTATTTCCTTTAAAAAATGTGATTTTAGATCAGTTTGCCTTGAACATGCCTTGGTGTACCCAAATCTGGTGCAGTTCTCTTTGAATAAATCAAATTGGACACGGAAGATTGCACATCAAAGTGCAAAGTGATATGTTAGTTACAGGGATGTATTACCTTAGGCATGTGACTAACATGGTCTTCAGCCTGAAATATTGCATTGACCTGATTGTAATCCTGACACATTCAGCATATTTTCATAATTGCTTCCTATATCATTTCCTTGCCCTATGCAAATATTTTTTAACACATTGCTCTTGAAAGAAAAAAAGATCAGCAGAACTTGGATACTTTCCCTTTCATTTCACATCTTAGGCTCACTATTTTGACCAGAATGGTCTTTCAGATGTATGTCAGTATTACTAAAAGAAGATAATATTATAAATGGAAAAGTATGGGAGAGATTACTAAGCTGATGACATCCTGTTGAGAAGTTTGAGAGAAATTTGAACCAGATGCATTGTCTACAAGGAATAATTACCACAAAATCTGTTTAGTGCCTTAATTTCATTTTGCATAACTTGACATGGGAGGTAGTGAGCATTTAAGGATGATGGTAAGTGAACAAGCTTTAACACGTTCTCTTTACATAGAATCAGCAATTTACTTTTCCTCCACACATCGCTGATCAGTGTTGATGTCACATAGTGACAAAGTGATTCTTTACATTATCTCTTAAGAATGTGGATGTAAAGATATTCTCTGTATGCACCAAATGGAAGCAAAGTGTTTAATTTGGCGGGTCTGAATTTATATAACATAGTGTGGTAAAAACACCATGAGGATTCAGTGTGATGAAACCAAACTACCGAGACTTTGGGGGTCAGACAGCTTGACATGACAGGATCAGATCAAAGCTTTAATCAAGGCTTCAAATGACCTACCTTTTTCAATAATTAGAATGCCAGAAGAGATTCATGCTGTTGTCCAGAGTAACATAAAGAAGACTTGTGTAAAGAAGATAGCAAGAAAATCTCTTTCAGTTTATTTTCCCATCTCCTGTTATGTTTAATTTCTTTTTAGAAACTCCACCAATTATTGTTGTTTACGTAGCCAGAGACAGATAAATGCATCAGAGAGTCTCAATATAACTAATATAATAAGGAAGTTTTACACCTCACGTGATAAGCTCAGTGCACTCTTATGTATGAACCAGGAAGTAAGTTAGGTACAAGTTCCCAGCAGCCATTGATATGGACAGAGAGCAAGGCTGTGTTTGAGTCTGTCAGGGATTCTTTGGACAACAGTGAAAAAAGACTTGCAGTGGTGAAGTTCATATTCTAAAAACTTATTTCACATTTTTCATTCTAGTAAAACTGATAGTTTCTCTTAACCAAGGCACACAAAATATATGTCCTATTTGAATGTATCATATCATCAACCTAAACTTGTTTCTGTTACTGTCTGGGCCAGAAGACTCCGTGGCACATTGTCAGAGTTATATTATGACATATGTCAGACAGAAGCGAAAAGTGAATATGCTGAAGTCCCAATGAATTAACATCTGAGAAAAAAACTGTTTTGTATTGATGTTTTGTATGTAAAATATATTATATTTGGAAACATTTATATATAATCATGTAACTTATTACATATTGTTCCTCATTTCAAAGTGTATTATATTTGGAAACATTTATATATAATCATGTGACTTTATCATATATTCTTCCTGAATTCAAAGATTTATTTTTGTTCTTCCCAAAACAACAACATGATAAAGAACTATGAAAGAAAAACTGAGAGTGGCCATTTTATTAGCATTTTGAGGATATCATAATTTCATGGAAAGTCTGCAGTACTTTTCCAAGAGTAATACAATTTATGTAAAGTAGGATAACAGAGATGAATTATGGAAGGATCTAGATAATAAGTATGACTTCACTTTAGGCATGGAAAATATTTATATGGTATCATCTAAGTGGATTTATAATTGGGGCTCATCTGAATAATAAAATGATTGAATAATAACTTAAATTGTACATGTGAGATCTTATATCTCATGTATATCTCACAGTTACAAAAAGACCTGCTCGTACTATACCATGGCAACAGGCCAAAGGTCTCAAGCTCAAATGGACACTGAATCAGGAAAGTAAAGTAAAAGTAAACTAAAAATACATTTGAGACTCATCCTTTCCAATACAAGAGCTAGGTTTAGCCATGCCAACTACTCTCCGTATATATGGTGTGAAAGTAGACTCCATTCACCATACCCTTCCAAAATAAGAAAAGTAAACAACTGACTACACCATCCGGTATTAAAGCGGTCAGTCAGCAAGTAATATGGTGAGACAATAACATAGTGTAATGCAATGATGCTACTGGGCACCCATGTCATGCTGGAGGTTTATAATCTGGAGAGTTAATAAAGAGGTCTACTTGTCATTAAGGTACTTATTATCAAGATGCTAACATATTCTTCTTCTTGCTCATTTCAGCAGAGGCCTCACATCATTGTCAGTTATGGGTCAGAACTCATGTGTGTCATTTATTCTTCATGTGGTCCTGTCAGTGGTTCTTGTGTCATGCTTCAACAACCAACATGACTCTGTGCAGAGGATGGTCATTGAAGGCCCTGATAAGTCACATGTTCTTGGTGTCAGTGACAGTGGGCATGCTGTCAACTGTGGTAGGTATGCCAGGCCCATTTATAAGCTGATAGAAGAACAGCTACTGTCTTATGTGATAACTAGAGTGAGGCACAGTGCTATTTCACAAAAATGGAAATCGACTTTTAGTGTCTACCTTCACAAAAGTTCTGTATTATGTACCAATGACTGTAACATATCCCAGATTGGGAATATGTACTTATGTACAAAACAATTAAACTATAACAACCAGCTAAGACAATACGAACAATCAACAGAACAACCGATCAGGCTCACACATTTATTAATCAATACAATAATTACAATTATATCAAAATACTATTCCCACTGCCTTCACAACATCATTTAAATTATGACACTGGCCTCAGCCTCAGCACTACCTCTTAGTGCGTTTTACGTTCTAGTTCCCAGAACGGAGTACTAGTGACTCTAAACACTCCAGAACACCTTACGATTTAAGGTACAGCTCATTAACTCATTCTATTTCATACACATCCATATATACATTAAATTTCTCTTCCCTGAACATTATGAGATTCGCGAATGCTTTCGCCAAATCACTCAGCTTGGAGGTCCCTATCTGGTCCTCTCAGGCCCTCACTTTCCCTGGCCTGGAATCACCTGCCCACTACGGCTGCCTGGGTTACTGGCTTCACTGGCACTGTCTGGCCTCCATACTATAACCTTCGACGGTGGCTTCTAGCCCACCCCGTCACCTACAAAGAATAATATCATCGATATAATACCACCTACTTACTATGTACTCACCATTCACTACTAATCATCCGAGCATACACAATGACCTTCCACTTACTCACTACACACCTTAACACAACCTGCCCACATCTACCCTTCCCACAAGCAACTAATACAGCTACACATCTCTATTATAACACGCACTCAATATATCACACGTAGTATTTCTACAGCACGCTGAATACGTTTAGAATCCGTACACACCAGTGTATGCATCTAGTTCACTAACCACATCTATTCATACACAAATGAATCCCTATCACAATTACTTTAAGTTCTCATATACAACCTAGTTGCATCATTACCATCATCACAACTATATAATATACTTATCACCACTATCATTTATTACTTTGTAAACTTACCAGCTCTTGCTGGCTTATTCTCAGAGCCTGACTGCGTCCGTCTACTCAGCTCGACGTCTTAGATCGCAGTGAAGTTACTACACAGACTTGCTCGCTAATCAGCCCCTAACAACTCCACGCTTTACTCACTCCCATGATATTTAGCAGTTTTCATGCTGCTGACTGTTCACAACAAATAGACAACATTCCGCTTAATAACAACTTGTTTATAGATACCGACCATCTGACTCGTGACAATGACAATAACCAGCTAAAGATAAGAAGATGCTGGTGTTTTTGTCACTGCTGGCTATATTAGGTTTTACACCTCTCATTAAGTTATCCAGGGGTCCCAGAACAAAATACTTTCCAAAAATGTTGTTTAGCTCTTCCTCCAAATTTTGACACAAAGAAAAATGCCCCTCAACCAGTTAGCTTTTGAGAACTTAGGCGGTGAAGCAGATCACCTAATATTTTAGGTCTTTTAACTCAGTGAACAGGGTAACCTTACCCACCTAGCAATAACCACATATTTTATACTTGAGTGGCTAAGCCTCACCTATTCTGAGTCTACACATGTATTGCACCTATCTAAGCTTTTGAAATTAAAATTCAACCCTTTCCCTCCTCCCCATGACCAGTTTTCTTTATAGGGACTATTTAATATTGCATTTTTTTAAATGCCAGGTGCTATTGGCATCTTCATACCTAAAGGGATTACATTATGTACTTATGACACAGTACAGCACTAACTAAAAGCATTACAAATTGATTTAGTTCACATTTTTCTTCCATTTTTGACTTATGAGTCATTTTGTAAGAGAAAGGCAGTTTTGATGGCTAGACAACATTAATTAGTCGTCTGTTGAAATATTGATAATGTTAATTCTCTTTTCACAATATTATAAATGTTTTAATAGATGGTAACCAAGGGAAAGTAGGTTAATGACTGAGCTGGATAAATGGACACATAGAGCAATAGTCAGGTTGCGAATCCACCGGAGTGTGGATAATGCTCTAACTTGCCAAGGGTTGAGTATCCATTGCAGTTGTTTTCAACTTTAATATCCAGAAAATATTTCATTTTCAAACAAATGTGGTCAAATAAAAATGCAATTAACCTTACCAGGCATTTGTAGGTATATCTGTGCATATTTATGTTTCATTTTAAAATTTCACCAAGATGTGGAATCTCAGGATATTTATATATTTTAAATATTCTCCAAGCCTTTACTTAGCAACATCTTGCTACCAATGGTTTTGCTCCACATGCGCAAACACACAAAGAAACAAGCAGCACTTTTTTTTTTATTACCTGCAGAAGCATTTATGGGGACCAGAGTTACCTATATTCATTTTATACATAGTAAAAGGCATTTATGGGTTTAGTTAACATCGAATTTCCTCCTACCCAGACCATTATTGTGCACTACGTTTTATAACTAAAATAGAGAGTGTGGGTAACTTAATTTCCTTAAATAGCTTCCAAGGGTGACCAATAATGATTCCCTAGAAGGGTTAAGAGGCTATGTGTATATATGACTGAAGAAAATGTCCCCCTTCCACCAACGTTCAGCCCACTGTGTACTTCTAAATTTCAGGCACGGCAAAGCTGAATCTTACATGGACTCCAAAAGATCTGGCTCCAACCGGACAGGTTACGGTATATCTTGATTATACCCTCCGTAAGTGTTCTTGTCACATTTAATTGATTCCAGATGTCACTATCCAGGAGATTCTGGGGAAGCTTAAACCTTTAATCTATGTATTTTATATTGTAGATTTTTTTTTTTATGGTTGCTAATTTTTCAACTAGTTAGGTATTTCCAGTGCCATCATATGATCTAGGAATTGTGTTGTCTTGTTTACACACTCCATATGAATGGCTGCTTGTCATTGATCAAAAGCAGCCGACATGTGCTGAGTATATGAATGAAGCAATATGTAAACAACAATCCCTTGGACACATTACGGAACTGAAAATACCTACCTCAATATACATGTATTTCCTTGACCACAAAGATTTGATCTGATCAATAGAGAATAAACAATTGACAGTCTTAGGTTTGGTTTTTATAGTTAGTCTTATTTTTTGTAATGAGAAGCCTTTTTCTTGTGTGCGGGTGTATTAATCTGCATTGATTTTGTTTGTGACGCAGACGAATTGCTTCTTTTCTTTTCAGCTTACGACTTTGATGCGGGCTTTATTAATGCCAGTTTGTACTTCCACGGTGAGAAGGATCCATTTCTTGGCTACGCTGATAGCTTCACCTGTTCCGACATTCAGAAATACATTCCATTTCAATATCATATCTATTGTCCTTTGAGAGCACACAGTAAGTACACCTCTTCAAACTGTCAGCCTAGCCATTCAGTTGCAATTATTGTCCAGTGTAAAGCACATTCTGCAGTGATCTCACTGAGTATATCTAGCAGTATGTGACCAGTATCAGAAACCATGAAGTATATTGGAAATTTTAGGTGTGATTCTCAGATGTCTGTTGAATATTCTTCAGTCTCATCTTGGTGGTATACAAGTCTTTGATCAGTGGTCAATAAACAAATGGATCAGAAGCCATTGAGTTAGGTTCTCTCATATAATAAAATGTAGTGTGAAAAGCAGAGCTTCTGTAGATCAGTTTAATGGAAAGCCTTAATTGTAAGACATTCCCACATCTACAATTACTTGTTAAGTGTTAGTCACTTTTCACTAGATGGGCCTAACAAATATGAAATTATAATACATGAGCATCTGTAGATATGATCACATGACCACATATGAAGACTTTTGATGACATCATGTCAGGAAAGGATTCTTTCTTGCTAACATGTTTCAGTGATTTCAATAATAATGCAACTCACTATCAAACTGTGATGATGCACCTTTTACACACTCAATAAAATTATAAAATCCTGATTTCACAATATTCATCAAAGAAAGCTGTCAGCAAGGAACTTTGAAAAAATATTTGAAAAAAGCACTTATCTGGCATAATGGGTTTTCATAATAAGTGTGTTCAGATGTGTATTTGTCAGTGTATAAATTAGTCTGTGATATTAGACTTCTGCTTTTTGTGACAGAACTGCACAGTTTTTAAAGTTTTAGTGACATGATCAGTTAGATTTTTTTAACGTTGCAATCTGTCACAATGAAAGAGAGCACAAATATTTCTCAGCTAATGTAATTTTACCTCATTGTTTCTTTCTTTCCTGTAGTGCCTTTCAAATTTGACAAAACAATTACGAATCTTCATGCCTTGACAAGCTATCCGGTGAGTTCACTTGATGAATCATTCTACACTCTGAATACATTAAAGAATTATACATCCTAGAGAACTCCTCGGTGCATTCAGCTAAGTTTTGATGCCCCATCTCCCCTTTTCCCCCAAAGCTAATATGTTTTTTTTTTGTTTTGCATTATCATTTGGCAAAATTTTATTATACTCGAGTCTAGTCAGTGATACTAAACATAGAGGAAGGTAAGGTCATCCCTTTCATGTTACCCTTGGTGCTGTAGAGTTTTATTCATGCCCCCTTGGCAACCGGGGAACTACCCTGTCCATCTTCACATCCACAATTAACATCTGTTTAATCATTGACTTTATGCTGCTTCATTGCTTGTATGAAGCCCCATCCTTTCGTAGAAGAAGATAGTGAAAAGAGAGGGTGCGGAGGCATTTCACAATGGGATTTGTATTATTACAGTAATTGCCTTGCACTTACTCAAAATGAGCTTCTTTGGCTAGGAACTGAAATAACAGGCTGTGAAGGTGACCAGGGTCATCCAGTTTAAATTCTGTTTTTAGCAAAATCAAGAATGAAATCATTTTTGTACTTACACACAAAACTTCAATTTATGGGCAAATGATTCATACTCATGGATAATTTTGAGTTTTTGTGAGGTAGATCAGATGTTATAATGAAAATGTTCTTCAATCCCAATTTTATCTGTTTTTTTATCGCATGGGTTAACTCCTACGCCACCTCAAAGGACCTTATCTTAGGCCAGAATAATGTCAGGTTAATACTTTATTGCCTAATGAAAGATTATATATTAAGCTTTCAGCTCTTACCCTCATTTTGACTGACTCAAGACAATTTGTGTCACTCCTCATCTGTGATAATTTGTCCCTCTCTCATTACCTCACCGTTTGCCAAGTCATTCTATTGACACTGTTACCAGTCATAAACAGCACAGATTGTGACATTGCCTTCTGTCTTCTCCAGGGCACTTACGACGCTGTGGTGGAACTCAAGAACAGCCACAAACAGCAACTCTTTTGTCTCAACGTCACAGTGCACATTACTGAAATTTGAGCGCAAACCATTACTAACTGTAGATCTCTGTTGAAATGTCATTTCAGTAGGGCTATGGTTTTCAGCAAATTAAAGTATAAACATGGTTCTCAGAGGGTTAAGTGAGTAGACATAATTAGTATGGTTTTCAGAGGGTTAATTTGTAGACATTAGTGTAGTTCTTATAGGATTTATCTATAAACAGCCAAAGCATTACTTTAAAAACAGATAAGTTAGGATGGTTTTTACAGGCTTAAAGTTGTAGATTTATTTGTCTAATTATCATATGGTTAGTAATATTTATAAAAGTCTGTATCATAAATAGAACAGAGCCATATCAGATTATTTCTCAATAAATTTTGCTCAAATTTGCTGTATAAATCACAAATTCAATGTAAATTACTGTCAGCAGTGGAGTGCCTATCTCCTTCCTCCGGATTTGTAGAAAATGGATTTACCACATGATCTATTCCATCATGTCACCATATGTTGTGCTGAATGCAGCCAAGTTGGCATTATGTAGTCCAGTACTTCAAACTTAGTGTTATTTAAAAGAGGGCTGGTGTCAAGAAAGAAGCTTAGCATGCCTTAAGATTTTAATTTCAGTGTATCTATTATGTTTACTTATAATAAAGCTTTTGTGCACAATCATTATTATAACAGTGTCAATGTATAGTTGTGATTTGGCCTTTTGTTTCTTAGACAATATCTGCAAATTTGTGGGTGCTTACATTAGTTAGTGAAAATATCAAGATCCTTTGGACAATCTTTGAGCAAAGGCATTTTATTAATATTTATCAGCCCTGGTAGATTGATGGAAAACTTTGTTGCATTTTATTCTGGCAATTTCTTTGGGTGCAGTTAAGTAATAAATAAATAATATTTGTTTGCTTACTAAATCAGAATCAGAAATATAACATGCCCTCAAAATATTGCAACATGTTTTATTAATGAGGAAGGAAAGCTTGTTGATGCATTTAGTAATTGCATCTCTTTGTTAAATGTTGTTTCAGAATACAATCATTCATACAGCATAATGTACAGTAAAATTCTGTTAACACTATATTGAAGGGACTGACCAAAGCTTTGCGGGCTAAAGAAACTCTATGTTATCCATTCACAATATAAATGGAAGTGAACATTTTTTTCACAGTTGCTGTGAGTGTCAAATTTCGCATGCTGTGCTGTGGAGCAGTTTCAGATTTTGAGGATGTTGTTCCCTCAACTTCTTTTAATAGTTGCATTTAAAGTCAGATGACAGTGAAGTTTGTTTTTTCTTCACCATCCTGTTTGTACCAGCTGACAAGGTGAAGTGTATTTAATTAATGATGAGAGGTGTTGTGAAAATGTGGGGTGAGTTGATTAAAATGAAAAAAAAACGCATGACAGGTTATGTTTTGGCTGCAAATGGCCAATGCAACACAGTATGTCATACTTAAGAGTAATAAAATCAAGTCAGGATGGCATGAATACCCACAGGATGGTGTGTATACTCACAGGATGGCATCTAATACTTAAGTTAGGCAACAGGCAGTGAGTACAGCCAGCATTGTCTGTAAGTGATGGTCTTAGCAGAGTCTAGACCTTGATTGGTTATAACTTTGTGTGTTGTTGGGAATCATTAGATGTTATTACCTCTATGATCCACCCAAAATTTAGTGTAATCTTCACCCGCCAGACCACCAGTGAACAAGAGGAGGAAAAGCTGAGTGAGCAGAGGTTCATTTTTTTTGCTCTTTGCATCACTTTTTCATTTCTCACCAGCACAACATTTTTGTACTATTGAAGGTTCCCTGAAAATATTTCAGTGTGAATAGAGAGGGCTTTTGGATGGGGATTTTCTTTTTGTTCCAGTTAACTGAGATTTCAGGTGTACTTCTTATAAAAACCTGTTGTGTAAAAATAAAGTCTAGCTTACCCTGGGTGATTTTTTTTTTTGTTTTTGTTTTGCATGCCTTGTAATCAGCTTATTGGGAACTGTGACCAGTCAAGGAATAGTGCTGTATGAGTTAAGAACAGACATATCAATATCACAATGTGTTTGGATTAAATAGAGGTCTATTTTGACTCTGCTTGCTGTAACACTTCCACAACTTGCATGTCCCTTAATGGGAAGTGATTCAGTAAAATATCTATTTGCCTGTGTTAGATATTTATTTATCTAATGCTACCAAGGTTCAGATTTCTTTGTGGCTTTTTGTCTTCATTAGGTTTAAGTCAACTGTTATATATAATATCACTCTAGGAAAGATTGAAGTTGTTTTGTGTAGTTGTCAATTATTACAACAACAACAAATTTAAAAAAGTTTAACAAGTTTATTTAATTGTTACCCTGTAGATTGTGAATGGATACCAAAAAGCCCATTTTTACATACAGATAACCTAGGTAACCAAGCTTTTCACTGTCCTTCACCACTAAATCTTTACTATGTAAAGCAAACTATGCACTGGCTTAAAGAAATCCCTCTGGCTGTTTGGTTGTAAAGAATTTTCACTGCTGAACTGTAACAGACTATAAAATAATTGAACACATAAAACGTACGATATCACTGCACCTTCTTGTGCCAGCGTTAAAAATTCTGAACAGAAATTCCAACTCCTTCAGTTCGCTTATATTGTCTCGTACTCGTAGTCATTTGAATCCATGGCTTTTTGTTTCATAGTGATTGGAATTATCCCAACTATTTTATTTTCTGTGTGTACACCAAAAATGGGCAGATTAAAGTGCAGCAAACAATATTGTTTCATCACCCTCATCCTCCCTTGCCAGGAAAGCAGATCAGAAGGTTATACAAAATCGCTGCCTTCTAAAGTGCTGAGTATAGGCATGAGTACACAGATGGGTTGCTGTGTTAAATGTACGTAAAGCATAGTGTGACTGTTATCTATTATAGTGATGGCCTTATGTTAAGTGTGGGCAGTAAATTTATTGTAGGCATGATGCAAGGATGCAGATCTGGCCATGGTGTCTAGTGGTGATCAGGGAGTATACAGAAGTTATTTCCCCATCCTAACTTCCATATTAATCATATTTTTATTTACTGCTTAAAGTGCTGTTAAGTTTTCTTGTTCACATTTTATATTAAGATCTGCAAAAGTATAGGAATCTCTTCATTTAGGTTACCTTAGGCTCAGTCTTACAATTGCTGAAAAACATTCCAAGTTTTTAATTTGATCAGTTATTTACTTTCATACCAAAACCTTCTTATGTAAATGAACGTCATATGAGTGAACTTATCCTGTTAAATGATCTGATGTGCAAACATCATGACTATTAAATTAATACTTCTCAGGCCCCACATTTCAAGGGAGGTAACAGTGAATATCAGTTTACACAACTGGTCTAAGGGGCATAGATGGAACGGAATAGGGGAAAAAAAGAGAGGGAGGGAGAGGAAGGCTAGTGGTAAGAAGTTAAAATTACAAGGTTTCTTATAAATGGCTGATCTAGATTTCTTACAATTTCAGCTTTGTGTCTAAAATCGCAGTGCCTTTTGTTCAGGTACTCATAATAAACATTGCCATCTGTCCAGTCTTTCATTTCTCACTTTCATATGTCAAAATCAGGTTTCATTTTCAAGCAGTTTTCCAACATAAAAACACCTCCTCTGCCTTCCCACATCACCTTTCACTTTCTGATTCTTTCCTTATATTGGTTGTAGATAATTTCAGTCCTGCATATAACTGGCTCTATATTTTTGGAAGACAGCTTATTATTACTATACGATTCAAATTTTATTTAGGTTATAAAAGGACCGGAATCTCATTAACTTGTTTGCTAAAACGTGTGTGAACATTTTGCTGGTCCTTTATGCTGCTGCTGTAAATCTAGCTTTATTCTTCTGTGGGTATCTGTCTATATATCTCACTGTATATTTCTTCACACCTGGATATTGTAGTGGTTAGGAACGGGCTTGCAGAGCTAAAAACTATGTGGCTGAATTTCAATCTACCACCAGAAAAACATATCCTTCACATTGAAATGATCATTCATTCTGTATGCACAGAGATTTGTTTTTCTATCTCTTTTCAGAGGACTTGTACCCTTTGGCAATAGAAACAGAAATGTATTCTGTTACTGTGTATGATTTACATTCATCAGATAATCTTACTCTCATTTTATGCAATGAAATGTTGGCTGGATAAATATTGTGTAATGTTTCCAGTGTAAAACTTCAAGTTATATTTTGTCAGTACATTTCTTCTCTTGCTACTGCCCAGATGTGTTTAGATAATGGAAGACTACATTTCCCTAGGCATGAGGTCTTGCATACGGAGTGCTGTAAATTGCTGTCAGACTGCAATGTTAGAAAATTCCACACATTTTTATCATACAACTACGTAAATAAAGTAAATTCAACATTTTATGATCCGCCCTGAAGCAGTATTCTTAGTGATGAGGGGAGAGCATTCCATAAGAATTACAGCAGATTTACTACAGGGTTAAAAGTTGGTGTACATTATCTTGAACATCTGTGAGATTTGAGGGTTTTTTTTTGTATTTTGTTTGAGATAATCTTTATTTTCAAACTATGACATATTTTCTCACAGCTACATTATACTGTATGAAGTCTGTTCCTACTATAATATGGAAAAAGATGGTTTAAATCAAACAGGAGTCGTAATCACCTTTAAGCACCTTTGCATGAAGTTGATAGCGGTAGCCAGACAAGGCCACATTATTTTGTTATAAAATTTAAACCACATGTATTTTTTCTTTAGCCTGACAGTTTCTGAGAAAACACTGCCACCGGTACTCGTGCTGCATGACATCAGATTGGGAAATAGACAAGTTGATAATTGATCCAGATGGTTTGTGCATGCTACTGCACCAACTGATTGTTAGATTTTCTCGCTTTACAACATCATGACACCATTGAGTAATAGTGATGTAAAGAAGGCAAAAATCCTGACATTCCAGCAGTGTTTTCTTAAAAATGGTTAGGCAGAGGAAAATTTATGTGGTTTAAAGTTTTTCAAACATTAATATGAATTGTTTAGGCTGTGAAGCAAATAACTACCCCTGTCCCTTTAATATTCTCCATCCTTCTGTCTGGGTTATTCTGTAAGAGGTTTTATAGATTCCAAGTTAGCAGACCACATTTATCATTTAGTAGAAAGAAGTGCTATCCAAGAGTTGTATACAGTATATCATCTATAAAATTGTGATTATGTGGGTATACTGTCTTTTTCCATTTAAGGGTGCCTTTGTTAAATCACATTCCACATGCACTTATTCCACCTGTATTCCAAATGTGTTTACACAGTTATGCTGGCAATTCATGATTTGGAAAATGAAATGATAGCAAGGAGGAGTCCCAAATTATGCAGTTTGCTTAGTTATGTGTTGTCTTTTATCATTTAATGCATTTGCCTTGTTGATTTGTGCCTTGATATTATCCACAGCATCTTGTTTTTAAAGTATTTATATACCTTGGAGATGCATGGAAAATAAATCCAATCATTCTACATTATTTGATGTGTGCATTAATATATTACATTGTCATGGGTTGAATAAAAAAACATTAACCACAACAATGAAAAAAAAACCCCCAGTATTTTGCGATATTTATGTCTGCTTATAATATCCATTGTTACAGACAAGTTGCATCCATAGTTGTGATGGTGATGATAGTGTTTTGTGAATGTTACAGTTGTTATGATGCTGGTGGAGGTGATGGAAATGGTGTTTTTTTTTATGATGGCAGTGTTGTTTGTACATATATTTCATGGGATTGTCAGAATATACTTCAGTTTCTTAAAACAATTGACACCTTTTCACTGCCTGATCCCCACATTTTTGCCTTTTATTCAGTACAAGGTGGAAACGGAGCTCTTAGAAGTAAGGAGTGAGCAGACGCAAACAGATGCTCACACAAGGTAGGATAAAGGGGGAAGTGCTCAAGAAGATAAATGCAGATCCATTTTCTCTCTGCATTTGTCTTCTTGAGCACTTCCCCCTTTATCCTACCTTGTGTGAGCATTTGTTTGAGTCTGCTCACTTCTTACTTCTGTTACTAAGTGCTCCGTTTCTACCTTGTACTACACCTATGTCACTACTAAATGAAACGACCCTGTCTTGTCCACTATGTTTAATATTGTGTGTATGTCTATGTGTTTGTCTTGCTGAGTTACCAAATGAAGCCTAACGGCCTTTGGTTGAAGAGGGGGGAGGGGGAGCTTGTGGTGTGTGTGAGTCTCATGCTTAGCGCTATGACTGCTAGTCTTCTGTTCGGCTTCGGGAAAGACCGCGGCCACTAAGCCACTTTTTAGGGAGTGGCGGCATGGTCGTGTATAGACGTCTACTTGATTCCAAACTGATGGCAAGGCGATGGGTGCCGATGCAGAGGTCGTGGGTTCGATTCCCACCGCATCACTTTCTTTCCGTCTTCCATTTTCTTTCAGCATTTGTCTTCTTGAGCACTTCTCCTTTATCCTACTTGTGTAAGCATCTGTTTGCGTCGCTCACTCCTTACTTTTGCCTTTTATTCAGCTGCATTTGTCATGTCTATTTCATTGTATGGCAGTGCACTGACCGCAATTTTGTCATAAACATCAAAAGGCTGGACTGGGATATCTGTCATTATGTCAGAAATTTGACTCAACTAGTACTTTTGAGGCTTATATGGATGGAAATTATATGATGATCATGATGATGATAATGATGATATAGTCCCTTCAGCTGTGAGCAGGCAGTTTACTCCAGACATCCCCCCAGATAAATGTACCTCTATGTCAGTTGTGTTGTTGATGTGTAAAATGCATCGTCGATGGTTGGGGATTGTGAGTGGAGCCTACAGGTCTGATAGGTAGTACTGGAAAGTATATAGGAAGACGGCTAGTCTTGTTTTTTTTTCACTTTTGTGAAGTGTGATGTCTTGCAATCACTACCTTCATCCTCAAACACAAAGTTAGGCATGCAGAAGTCTAAACCAAATAAACCTGAAGCCTGTTTGATAGGGGCAGTTGTTTATTACATCCAATCACAATTTATTTCACATAAAGAGTGTGTATAGGAAAATAAATAAATTCAAATAAATACAGTACACATTAACAAGAACTCAGAGAACAAAAACACCAGAATTGTCAGTAACTAGAAAGAATAGCTGCTTGATTCTCAAATTATGTACTAAGTCAACATAACTATGCCAAACTAAGGACATTCCCACTTGTCAAGTAATTTTTCCAACTTGAATTTTTTATGTCCAAATTGTAATTTTGTTTCAAATCATTATTAACAAAATGTGGATACCACAAGATGTATTAAGTTGCAGACAGAAGCAAGATTGAACCAGCTTTAAAAAGTAACAGAATGTTTAAAATATTATGACTGCCATAAATATAATATATACTACCTGCTTGCCTGCAAAATGAATGTAATGTATAGGGCACTGCAGCCAGTCAATCAATCAATCAATCAATCAATCATTCAATCAATCAATCAATCAATCAATCAGCAACCCTCCCGCCCCCTCCACCAACCAACCAATCAACCAACCAACCAAACCAACCAACCAACCAACCAACCAACCAACCAGCCAACCAACCAACCAATCTTTTAGGCAATCAAATAACCAACCTGTCTATCAATTAACCAATCTACTGACTGACTTGCATGTCAATCAGTCCATCAGTTAATCAATTAAGGAGTTCAATCATATGAGTCAAGGATTTGTCCTGAACTCACAAGTCATCTCTCTGCATATCTAAGTTCCATCCATTCTTCTGTTAGATTCGTTTACAATAAGAAACTGCTCTCTTCTCTTTCTCTGTCCATGTCTCTCTCACCCTCACACATATTTATAATCAATAAAATTAGCAAAGAGCATTTTCATCAATAATCAGTATACCAGATCAGCAGATTACGAAGTTGGAAACTTATTAAACTGTGCACACCATATACACTAGAGCAATATTACTAGAAGACAAACAGCAACAATTACTATTCTATGTTTCTTATGAGTGATCAACAGAACTTATCCCTCAGAGTATATCTCTTTGTCTCTCTCACTGATCATAATTATTTACACATTCATGTTCTGTATATAATACACTGCTCTCTCTCTCTTTCTCTCTCATATTTCTGGCCACTGATGCTAGTGTGCCACATCATTAATATTCTGTCATGTTTGTTGGATAACAGTCACAATTACATTTGATACTATGAACAGAAAATTTTTGCAATATGAGATTCTTTTGACATATTTACACGGCAGAGAGAGAGCATTATAAAAGAACGGAAGTATAATATGAATGAGTGTCTGTTACTAGGGTCAAAATCAAAGTTTTTAGCAATGACAAAAAATGTGTACACAGTCAAATAAACTGCAAGATTGTTCAATGGCACTTGTTGCATTATGGAGAAAGAATGAGGGAACTCAGTAAAGAGATGACCACAAAACTGCAAGCAAATTAAAAAAAAACAACAAATGTTGACAAGGAGAAAAAAACAATACAGAACGTCTATATGCATGCTACTGATTGCACTGTCTCATATAATTTTTTTTCTTCTTAGTTTTTTTTACATCTGCATGGTGGAAATATGGGTTGCTGATTCATTTCCACAGTTTAATTCAACACCAGCCAGCAATGAGAACACCCATATATGTCCCAAAAACACTGCTATAAAGGACCAGTATGGGATTTACCCATGAGTGAATTTTAATCCCATAAGGGCTGAACAAATCTGGGATTTACAGTGCAGAGACATCATAAGGCTTCACAATGGCAACATCTGGACAGCAGACAGGACACAGCATTAGTACAGCATGCCAGCCTGAACCCATGTGGGGTAGTCTATTTCCAATTAATATGATGATATGAGAAACTTATATGGGGTACCATGAAGAATATCAACAGTGTATTTGCATGGGCATTTGTGCACTGGTTTATCTCACAGGCAAATTAATATACTCATTTTAAATAAGTGGTCATAACCAGTAATTTTCCCTCACTTTTTCTGTAGAATAGAAATATTAAGTATTAACAGCACTATAGCCATTCTAGTGCAATCAGTAAATAAAGTTTGCAACAAAACATGTTAAAAAACTTTAAGGCAAAAAGTAATAAACATCTTTTTTACTCCAAACTAATGTTTATCTCACTTTGCCATGGAGTTACAGTCAAGAAAAAGGAAATATTTTCACTTCACACACTAGCAGTTTATGCTCTCTGTATAAGTACATATACTGAGCCATTGGGGTGATTTCCTTCACAATTCACAAACCAAACATCAATTCATTTCATATTTGAACCTGCAAAATTTCTTCCCACCTATTGTGATAGTTGCCTCGTTTTTTTAATCATGCAGTCCTCTGCTGGTGGGGGATGGGCAAGTCGTAGCCTATTGCTGAACCCCATTGGAATGAGTTTGTTCTCCCAGAGTTGAATAGCATCCATACATTCAGAAAAGACTTTAACAATGAGCTGCAGTGATCATTAACTAATACAATAATTAGATAATGCAGGACACTTATAATTTAATGTGCAAATTAATGAAATCAAAACATCTAATTCCATATTCATTAGAATGCAAAAGAGATATGACGAATGAAACAAAAAGATATTCATTAAAAAAGAAGAAGAGCAAGACAGCAGCTTCTCTTCTCATTTCATCTGTCATGAACTCATTTTCTTTCTCTGTCCTGTGTCTCTTTCGTTCTCTATCTTTCTCTCCAATGACATATTCATTCTTTCACAGCCTGCCTGGCCATGTTCTAGCAATCTGTCCTATCAGTCAATCTCTCAACAAAAAATCAGGATCATACATGTGTATACCAAAATAATATGTTCTGTTGTATGTACAAACATACCATCACAACATTACATATGATACTGCATAGGATGATATCAGGGTTACCAATAATCAGCAGAGCAAGCTAGCTTTGTATTCAGGATTATGCATGAATCTGTAGTCACTCAACATTTTGTTTCACATACTGCAATCAAATCTGTTTACTCACAAATCCACATAATCAGACTTTTCACATGAATGCAATATTTTGCACAAAACATACATACAGTTAATAACACATAATTCCTCTTAACCACACTGTCCAGTTAATCTCAGCTTATTGCAGTATAGTGTTGTTTATGGTACTTACCATATTCACTGATATGGGTGTGCTGGAGTGTTTAAGACTTTATAGTCAACCTCTGCTGTCACTTGACAGTCAGGATAATGCCAATAAGGTAAATACAACTGACTTTGCTTAACAGCAATTCATTTTAATCCCACTTTCACTTAGTCACAAACATTTGTAAGAAAATTGAGACTTTATAATCTATATTGTAGCTCAGTAGAACACGATAACCTCAAACCTCATGTCTTGAAAAGCTGCCGCCTTCTTGTTAGACTCTGGTCTCAGGTCCCTTATCTTCTACATCAGATTTTATTTTTGAACTCAAAAACCTCACACTGTCACATCTCGATCTATGGACTGGCCTCACACTGTCACATCTGGATCTATGGACTGGCCTTTTAATACCTTGAGAATGTGAAACCCTAAGTACTCTACACACAGTAAAACCTATCTTTCGGGGTCCCTATGCAAGTGACCTCCTCCATTCTAGATGTACTTTTCCCTCTTCAACCTATTTCCCATTGAGATCCATTTGTGATTTGTGGCAATCTTTCATCATGAGAAATGGGCACTGAACAAAGAGCTATTTCACTGTGATGAGCAACCAATGCTGAACACCAGCAAACCATCTTAAGTGTAACCTCTACATAATCAGAACTTTCCATTTTCATATGAAATTATGATTAAACTCAGTCAACTGCATTTTTACAATAATCACTGACACTGATAGATTGATGTTGAAGACTTTACTGTCAAAATCTATTGTCATGTAGCAGTCTGCATGATGTCAAGTGGATAAACATTATTATGTTCAAATTGTCATACAAACACCGTTGGACAAATGAGGAGAAGCTTAGTTCACATGCCATAACTTTACGTCATTTCTGAAACAGTTGAACAATCAAAATGATTCAAGTCAGACAATTAGAAAATGGTTTCTCATAAATGAGCAGTGTCATTTTCAACTGAAACTGATGAAATGATGCAGTCAGAAATTATGTATTTAACTGCTTTTGAGAAACTGTTGTGAATGTAACTGATCTATACAAATATATTTTTACATAATTACATGTATCTGACATTATAACTTCAAATAAAAATAAAAAAGCCCAGACTTCAAGTTCTAGTTTCTTTTGAAAGAATGCATTACAGAAATGTANAGTAAAACCTATCTTTCGGGGTCCCTATGCAAGTGACCTCCTCCATTCTAGATGTACTTTTCCCTCTTCAACCTATTTCCCATTGAGATCCATTTGTGATTTGTGGCAATCTTTCATCATGAGAAGTGGGCACTGAACAAAGAGCTATTTCACTGTGATGAGCAACCAATGCTGAACACCAACAAACCATCTTAAGTGTAACCTCTAAATAATCAGAACTTTCCATTTTCATATGAAATTATGATTAAACTGAGTCAACTGCATTTTTACAATAATCACTGACACTGATAGATTGATGTTGAAGACTTTACTGCCAAAATCTATTGTCATGTAGCAGTCTGCATGATGTCAAGTGGATAAACATTATTATGTTCAAATTGTCATACAAACACCGTTGGACAAATGAGGAGAAGCTTAGTTCACATGCCATAACTTTACGTCATTTCTGAAACAGTTGAACAATCAAAATGATTCAAGTCAGACAATTAGAAAATGGTTTCTCATAAATGAGCAGTGTCATTTTCAACTGAAACTGATGAAATGATGCAGTCAGAAATTATGTATTTAACTGCTTTTGAGAAACTGTTGTGAATGTAACTGATCTATACAAATATATTTTTACATAATTACATGTATCTGACATTATAACTTCAAATAAAAATAAAAATGCCCAGACTTCAAGTTCTAGTTTCTTTTGAAAGAATGCATTACAGAAATGTATTCATGCATCATTACCATTTTATTTTTAATCTTTAACATAAAATGATCTTATATTCTCTTGAAAAAAGCAACTCTTCAGTTTCTCTTAAATAAACAGAAACAGCATAATTTCACAAGTCAGGTATACCTGAAAAAAGAGCAGTTGACATAATACTGTCAAACATGTGGATGCCAATAACTAGTACAGAAGCAGATAGGATAACGCATAGGACCTGTAAATGTCAAAGCTGTATACCTATTTCATAATCACTAATCAGCATTTCTGCTCAAAACATAACTTTCAGATACTATTAAATATCATAAATATTCACTTATTATCACTAACTTCTTTAAATGCAATCAGCATGTTTATAAATACTTCACAAACACACTGCATCAACAAACAAAAAGAGTTAATTCGGAGAAATGTATCACAATTTCAGTAAAGTGGTAGAGAAACAAGATGAGCATAAATCAGTTTAATCATGAGTTGGTGAGCATATTACTGTACTCATTATTATTATAATTATTGTAGAATATGTCGTGAAATAAACATAATGCTAACATTTTCATTACGACAAAGATATATTATATACTTCATGGAGTAGAGAGGGAAAGGGAAAGGAAAAAAAAATGAACCAAATGAAAAGAGGTAGCATTGCTAAGGAATCGAGATGTGCATGTTCCAAGGGAAGAAACTAAAGAAGTCCAACCTACATCATTTTCTTTATCATGGTTGCTTCCCTTGCATAGACCATTGCCTGCCTTCTCCCATTACATGGAGATTAACTTTGGTGCAGCGGCGGGCATTCACACAGAGGTGATAAATTATACTACAGTTCCTATCCTTTCATGTTTGCGTATGGTATTTCAACATGAATAAGGACCGGAAATATTTATAACAGAGATGAGAATACAGGTGTGGTATGGCATGATGGGTTACGGGCACAGGTCTGACAGTTTTATAAAATGAGCTTAACCTTATCAAAGAAAAAAGATATAGAAATAAAATTCATGTAGATTACATATAAATTATAAATTAATGCATCTGAGTCACAAAGTTAGAGAGGGCTCTGCACTTGATTACTTTCTACAAAAAAATAATGCAACCCCACTGATGAAAATTCTACACTCGACAGTTTTTCAAACCATTTCCATTCTACTGTACTCTGGACTTGGAAATCCTTTTCAAATGCTGTACCAAAGGTTTTAAGACCAGGCCACATCTCACTAGCTGATGTAAGCTCAAAATCAAAATTGAAAAGTAAACTGAAGGAGAGTCTTGGCATAAGGATAACAACTGTTTTAGCAGTCTGCTCTTCTGTAGTCTGTTATGGGTACCTGCATACAACATTTGGCAGTTCTACACCATGGAAAGTCATTGAACTGAAGTAAGATATAACTTTGTGTCAAACACAAAACTTCAACATTCCAGCTTTGAGGTCTCCAGTCTGGGAAATCACTGAATTATAGGACAGTTACTGTAGGAATACAATCTTCATCGTGTATGCATTTCCTATGAGAACGAATTGTATCCATAAATATTGTTTCGAAAGCCATATTTATCCAGTTCAAAATGTGATGGTGTTGTCAGTGCTATATTCCTGGTCCCAAACAAGCTTTCTCTAAATGCACAGTGCTTTCCCCTTACCTCCACATCTAAAAACATGACACTCTGATAACATGACCACCATTTCAGATCCCAATCACCAGCAGTCTTTTCTTGTCATCTCCTGTGAGCTCAACATCATTTTAGCTCGACCAATTTTTTCCTCCTGTTAACCAAGGGAACCAGAGTCCATTGTGCTTTCACCCATAGTCTTGAATTAGGGTTCTCAGCTGAAATCTATCATTAGTGTTCAGAAGCTCAGCTGATAGTGGGACGTGACGTAGCCTTGCAACCACAAAACAGCATATGACTGTCAGCATCACAGGGTGTGGGTGTGAACATGTGACCTCTGCCTACCTTGGCCAGCCCATTCTGGGCAGCTTCATGTCACATGACTTCCTGAGATGAGGTATGTCAGGTCAAGTCTGTTGTCGTCAATGACCAACCTTAGTCTGCACGTGGAAAAGGAATTCACATCTTCAATGCTGCCATTTCATCTCATGACAATTTGCCTTTCAAAATGTATAATAAAACCCAACAATGCTTGGAACGAAAAAGTTTACTTTCCAAACTTCATTTTACAAGCGTGATTCCTGAGCTCAGAACACTGAACAGTCTGGTCATAGTATAAGATATTGCTGGTTGGGTCTTTAATCTTAAAGTTGACATGGAGGTGGGACAGGCAGTTGCCCAAGCACTGCCGCCCAATAGGCTCCATTCTATTGTCTACTGAGGTGAGAAAGTCATGGCAGTAGACACTGTCCTGCTCTAAGAAATCTTTCTCCTCTGGCAGGAACACGTCAGGAATGTGCTCTAGCATAGTGGTTTGCTTGGAACACGTGTTGTTACACAGCATCTCGTCTGTGACAATCTCAGCACTGACAGACTTCTCAAAAGCGCAAATGGAGCATACACGCATCTTGTGTTTGACCAGATCAAAGTGGCTGGAGGAGGACTGGACCTCTGACTTCGTCAGCAGATGGTCAAGATCCACGTAGGTGACCTCCGGATAGTCTGGACAGTTGATATGGATGACATCCTGAACAATGTTGCCTCGGATGGTGTTGATGTCAACAGTGCTCTGATAAGAACTCAGGGGCAAGGAGGATGGACAGAAAGCATGAGCTTTGAGATCCACTTGGTCAGGCAGACCAGGTTGGAAGCTGTCAGAGAGACGTCGGGTGAAACTCCTGAGCAGGCCATTCTCAGTCAACGAGGGCATGTTGTCAGCAGAGGCAATACCAGCCACAGCCACACAGGCAGTATGAAGGGCATTCAGAATGGCGCTGCAACTGTCGTACACGATGCCAAGGAGTTGGTGACGTCCCAGCTTCTTCCTGACCTTGTCACCCATGTCTGAGCACAGGTTATGCTGCTCCTGGTACACCTGATCATTCATGACGTTGCAGAGCTCCGTAAACAGGCGCGCCGATGAAGCCACATAAGCTTCCTTGATCATGGTGGCATTGTCGTTATCCACCTGTCCAGGCAAAGGCAGGTAATAGTTGGAGACCACTCCAACCGTGTCATGTTCGTAGCATGGGTCAGGCTCCTTTGGCCACGGTAAGGCGGCCATGGTAATGGGCTTGTCAATGCCTGTGATGACTCCTTGGACAAAGGCACCATCGTATGGGTACTGACCACCGCACTTGGTGACCATGACGGGGAAGCGGGAGAAACATTTGGTACTAGTGCGCCGGTTTCCACTCTGAGGATCCACCCGCAGGGAGCTCAGATCATCCATGACCTTGGAGATTTGCCTGAAGAGATATGACCTAACACCAACTTCCACCAGTGCCAGGTGAGAGATGGGACCTCTAGCCATATCCGTGTAGGGCTCAAATACTTTGACTTCCATATCCATGTTGTTGGCGGACCAATCGTAGCTGACGATGACACCGTTAGGCAGGACCACTGAGGCCAAGTTCCGCTGGCCTAGGAACCTTACTGACTTCGTGACGCCACTGACGTCTGTCATGCTGAGAGAATAAAGAGATTTGACTGTTCCGTCACTCTTTTTGGGTCCAAACACCTGGATAATAGTCCCGTTGGTCAGCGTGGAGACAAAAAGACGTGAATCTCCAGGATGCCAATAGCCGTCAAACTTCTGCACCTTGATATCGATAAAATCAGGGATGTAAGATCTGGGAGGTTGATACGGGGACGTGTAAGTCCCTGGAATGTTGTAAGGAGGCTGCTTTGTGACATAGTCAATATCTTTGTCATAATGACCGCCGCTTCTGTTCTCACTTCCTACGCCATTATCCACGGCTGCGGCAGGTTCTGTCCTCTGTTTTAGAACTGTGAAGTAAAGTGCGATGACCACCGCCCCTGCCACAACCAGGAGAAGCAATGCTAGAACTGCAGCTACCCAGTACAGCCGACGCCGAGGCCGGTACACAATGCCAGAACCGGTCGGCCGGTTGCCTCTTCTGCCTATATGGTCTTCTCTGACGGGATAAGCCACGCTGTACTTGTCTTGCAAGGTCCCTTGAGGATAAGGAAGTCCGTGACCGTTTAGATGTCGAGGGCTGTAGATACTGCTGTGGTCATCGCTACTGTAAGAGCCCTGTTGTTGCTGCAGCATTTGCTGGTGCTGCAAGTATGGGCTCTGGTGGAGGTGGGCATATGGCAGCTGGTAGTGGGGCTCCTCATCACCATTCATGTGGTTAAGATGGTTGCTGTTGTAGTTGTTGTTGTACAGAAGTCGGTCCTGAGCCGACATCTCGGCATCATCAGGGTCGTAATGCATATCAAAGTTCCTCATCTCGAGTGAGGTCATAATCTGAGGAAGAAAACAGAAACATTATTAATTTAGTGACAATGATACACAGGATGATAATGAAATCAATGATGGGGAGAGCACTTACACATAGAAATGCTCCTATATTGCAAGGCGAAGAAAAAGTGGCCGGAAGCGCCCGCAGAAAAAAAAATCAAAGAGAGAGAGAGAGAGAGAGAGAGAGAGAGAGAGAGAGAGAGAGAGAGAGGAATTAAAAAAAAAAAAGAAAGAAAAGGGATCTGGATATGGTGAAACAGGAACACACCGTCTCTGAGTTGGCACCATGCTCACACTCGATCTTGAGTCAGCATTTATAATGGCGGGCTTATGCAACATCAGTTCAGGTCCCACAGTAACACGTTCATTACGTGTTGGAAATTAAGATTTGACTCAGTCGGATATGTTCTGACTTGCTGTTCTCAAACAGGATGATGATATTCATGATTAGGGTTATGATGACGAATGATGACTCAGATAATGGTGATGGCGGTGACACATAGCCTACTACATATTTACGCCCATTTCAACATCCATGGTCTATGCGGCCATCAGAAAACTCAAGACCAGACTAGTCACGCACAGGAAATGGGAAAGTACAGAGTACGCGATATTAATGACTAGAGTTTACCTCCAGTAACGAGCTACCACTCTTGTACTGCGACCATTCTTCTAAACATTTACATTGGGGTGCTGGTTCATTTATGAATGAATGAGAGAGACACTCCCAGACAAAGAAGATGGGAGAATGCGAAGAGAAGAAAGAAATGCTCTTGAAGATGCCGTTGTCTAGGAGGAGAGAAGGAGTAATAGCGACAGGACGTAATGAGTGAATGAATGTGTTTACTCTCTGAACGTTTTTTTTTTTTCCAAACGAACCCCGGATCCGTCCGTCCGCGTCCTGCTAATTTTAGGTAGTCACCGTGCGTGGGAATTTTCTTCCGCCAACACGAAAATTGGGAGGCGCGGATTAAGCTGAGTTTGTAAGGACATCAGAAAAAATGCAGGCGGTAAGCCTCGAGTCTTTACCGCAAGCATGCGTTCAGAAGGAGGCCTCTTAAATCTTTCTCAGACCTTTCTTTAAATGAGCACCCCCTCCCCATCTTTTTCACTTTTCATCAAGAAAATAAAGCTCGCCGTTTCACGAACATATGCGTTATTTAAGTAAAAATAACTCAATTAAATTTCAGAGGCCGTGGAAGAATGATGTAGTCAAATATTTTTTCAAGATGCCTCTCACGGCATGCATTTAGAAAATATTTTGGAGGGGAAGGTCCGGGGGAAGGGGGGGGGGGCTGATAAAAGACTGACACGGTGATTAGGAATTCAGGCGTGTTCTTCATTCTTGAACATGGTAAGATCGTGTGAGGCGCTTCTTGTTGTTAGTTTCTAAGATATTTCCTTTCTTAACAACCAAACTACAATTTGTTTCAACACAAACTGCACGTAAAGGAAAGCAATAAACAGCTCGACTGCTGGCTAATTTCCCATGAAAATTGATTTCACCAAGCTCGGCTCTTCCCCCTTCCTCCTTTCCAAACAAAATAAAAAAAAAAACTCCAAAGAGATCAAAAAAGGAAAGGCTAAAGCCATTTCATGTAAAATGTTCAAAGTTCATCCCCGCAGATGTTCAACGTTAGCTTGTGGCACGTGTTCAACTTTGTGTGTGCTCAGCCATGCACGCGCAGCACTGTCTTCAGTGAATGTAGGCGAGATAATCAGCTCCAGAAAGCATATCGATGAGGATGGTTATCTATTCAAAACAACAACAATAACAACAGCAACGATAATAAATAAAGAGAGCATGTTGCTAGGGAGCATCGGCGATGTGGGAAAACACGGAAAGGCAGAGCGGCATTACAGTTAGAGTGTATGAAGCTTTTGTGTGTGAGGCAAGGAGGGGACATGGTTTGTAAGAGCGGGGGGTGATATAGGGGTGTAGCAAAAGGATACTACTTAAGAGAACACATCAGTTGCTGAGGAGAGAGATACGAGCTCTATGCTTCCGGCTCAGACTAAACAATACACTTGTCATATTTACTAAACTTCAAAGTGTGTAGTGTGCTAAAATTCCTATTCCTACCCCTCCTCCCCTTCACCCTGTTATTCCCCCAACACCCATTTTGTTTACCCGACCCGCCTGTGTTTACGATGCAATTTGTCCGATTAGCAAACAGGAAGCTAATTTAATGCAATTAGCAAGTCAAAGAAAGGCAACTCATGCAAAGACATGCAGAAATGGCCAGGCCACAAAACAATTTCTGCTTTTTATTTCATCTCTTTTTGCTCAAGTGTTGAGCTGATTAACACAGCTGGGCAATTTGGGTGAGAGCGTGGGAGGGTGAGAGAGACAGTCACGCAGACCCTGAAAGAGGCACGGAAACACGGCCTGCCAGAAGAAAAAAGAACGAGAGAGAGATGAAAGGAAGATGAACAACTGCGCAGCACAAGAATACCTGGCCGGGTGAGGAAGAGGGAAGAGGGGAGAGGAAGGGGGACATCTGAATAAGTTTCGTAGTACGCAAACAACATCTACTCTCACAATTTCACATTATTGCCCCTGGCAGGTCAAGCCACCCAGTGTCTTCCTCAACTCCCTACAGAGCATATAATTTCGTTGCCATTTTACCAGCGCTGATTTTCGGACAAGATCTTTCACTGAATATGGCCAAGTACGGATTTTACAGAGAGGTGAACTAAGGAAAATGCCAGCGAAAAATTCCCAAAACACTTACAACATGATCGTGATCAGGAAGCAAACCCACACCATTTTGATTCTGAGTTCAAGGCCATAACCATTCGGTCCGTTTGCTTTATGATATCGATCATGGGAGGCTGAGTGAGAGGCTGGGGNGGGGGGGGGGGGGGGAGAGCACACACAATATGTATGAGTGGGAACAAAAACTATCCAGGCCCACATTATCAACACCACTGGCAAGGAGGCAAGGGGAAAAAAGAGTTGACATGAGAGTACAAGAGAGTAAGATGAGAGACATGTTTTCAATGTAACAGCTCGGGCTCGGTGACTTCAACATGCTTTCAAATATCCAGCGTCACATCAAAAAAAAAAAAAGGCAAACAAGGAAAAAAGAAAATCCACAGGGAACTGCATATGCTACAAGGTAAGCTGCGTGCTTTCTCTTTCGTTTAGATGATAAAAGAAGGAACCAAACAGATAACGTCATTCGTCTGCCGTTTTCTGAGAGGTGTAAATAAGCACGAGTACCGAGTACTGGCTCTCTTCATAATACACAGAAGATTCATGATGATGTCATTCAACTAGTAATTATAAAGAAATGGATTGACTTCAAAACTTTAGCTTGTGAGGATGGAGCGAAGGCAGGGAGAAGGGAGTAGGTACAATGAGAAGAATGCATACAATCTTGATTGACATAATGTTATTACAAGTGAGACAAGAGGGTAAAAGCCTTCTATACCTATTGGCAGAACTACAAAAGTGACTTAGTGCGACGACACAGAACAAACGTGGCCTACCTTTGTTTTTATTGCACATCAAATCCACATTATAACGCAATTAATCACTGGGTGGGCCCGGGGACTAAGGTCTCGGCATAAACCCACACACGCGTTAAATCGTCCGCTAGACTAGGATTTATGTCTTACTGATTGGACCAAGGAGTACAGACTAGGCCTTTTTTCCCCCCTTCCCGGTGGGTTTTAGGACTGTTTGCTTTATATCAAAATCCACCATTACCCTAGTCAGGTCGATGCAGTGGTGGATGGTCGGAAGAGTAACATATTATCTAAACTGCACGATCTCTTCCATCCCCCCTCCCCGCCCCACCCCTTTTCCCATCCTTCCCATGCGCACTCTTTAATTATGTACTTTTCAAAAAACACCACTGATGATGAAAAACACCACATTGACAAACACGGAAACTAACCAATAATGATAATTTCTTCACAGACGTGTACATGGGGTATAAAAACAAAGGTAATTGCAATTTGGAATCATCGGAATTTGGAAAAAAAAGAGAAAAACATAAAGGAAAAAGACAATAAATAGTTTAAAATATGACAAGAAAAAAACATATCGAGATTATTACGGCAGTAAATAGTGTCCCGGTGAGCAACTTTACAAGTGGCGAAACTGGTGTATTTGGAGATTAGGGTAAGTGGAATACAAGAATCGCTATAGACTGTTCCAATGCCCGGGAAGAGTAAAAATATATTGTTGTTTCCTCATTACCTTTGTGTGAATCCGCCTCTGTAACAAATTACAGCTCAATGGGCTTACCACTCCTTTTCATTTAGGACCGCCAACTGTAGCAGCAAATTCATGCTATCAAATTAATGAAAGCAAACGGACCGGCTTAGTGTATTCCTACTGTGTTTCATTTATATGCTAGACCCACTGTCTGCACATTCTACAGATCGCTTGATTGAGCGGGCAAATACCCGGAGGCATAGGAACCCAGGGGGTGCATGCGTTCCTCTCTCATGTGCTTTCAACCACTAAAATTGCGAAACTCTTGTTTATTGGTGAAACATTACATTATAATGGTTAAAAAAACAACCTGTGTGTGTGTGTGTGTGTGTGTGTGTGTGTGTGTGTGTGTGTGT
>JAWQUT010000095.1:1729171-1756478 GCA_033807755.1 Ellobium chinense
GGGGAAGGAATGGGGCTTAAGAAGTCAAAGAGAACGAGTTCTTATTTATTTGCCCGTTTATATATTTCCTTTTTCTGGAGGGACGGGTACTTACAGTATGTTAGTGAAGGCCACTCGTCTGCGAGGGTATATTATGCGTGTATGTATTGGTGGAGAGAGGACGGAAGATGTACCAGTTAGATGGGGGGATTTCAATATCTTCCCCCGTCCCTCATTGGATAGCCGACAACGGAAAGAGGCTCTTATGTGCTGAAAGTTGCTCTTTTTTCCATCTGTGTGGGCAATAAATATTTTGAAAGAATAACAGAAACAGAACAACCAGTGTGTATTTGAGTGTGAGGTGGGTGTTCCCATGCCTCTATGGAACGCGTAGGCGCTAGGCCTTTGGTATTTGGCGCAAACCCATGTGCATAAGATGTTTGTATGTATGCTGTCGCCAAGTTTGGCCCCATATATCTCAACAGCCACAGATGACAAATGAAGATGTCTCTTGAAATGCCTCCATTCCCAGCTGCAGCATGCGCTTAATTCTTGTCTCACAACTAATTAACATTGCATATGTATGCACATTACATGAACTCCCAAAGGACTCGTGGAATTGCTGAAATACCAGAAACTATGAGTCGATGGGATGGGGAGGGGTGAGGTGTGGGCCTGATGCCGGTGTCCAGCGATAAATATGCTCGACCCTCCTACTATTTCTTTTCTTTCTATCTTCCGTTCTTCCTTCCTTCCGACTTTCTTTTTCTATATCTTCAACCTTTATGTGTCTTTCTTCTCTCTCTCCTTCTTTGTTTTTTTTTTCCACATTCTAGTCCCCCAAATATTAAAATGAGCCATTTCATTTGTGAATTCATTTCATCGCTGGCCTGAGGCTGCAGACCATAGAGCCCAAATATAAATTCATGTCGGCTGGGAATTGCTGAAATAAATTCTTTGTTGATGTATATTGTCGTAATCCCCTAATAAAATGAGGCCTGCGGAAAAAGGCTATCGCATACCAAATTTTTTGTTACCTTGAGGAGACCAGTTTTTAAATTAAACGTTGAGGACATTAGCATAAGTATTTAAGCTCAGACATGCATTCCGATAACGTCATCAGAATGGCCTAAAATATAATTCTGTACAAGATCATATCTTAACATTTCCATTTTATCAAATTTGTGGAATACCATCTCAGGCATCTACATTGACGACATGTACTACCACATAAAGGAATCTCAAGGGCGTTGTTGGGAGGGGAAGATAAGGGAGTGAGACACGGTAGAAAGAGACAACCTATCTGCCTTACTCAACACTACTGTGTGTCGCACGGGTGCATTCCCGTTAACCTGGGCGATAACACGCATCCCGTTATCAACCGTATGCCACACAAGTCCTCATTCACCCTTCAAATAAAGGCGGATCTACATAAGAGGCGTCCCGCTGGCCCCCCTCATTACGGAAACAGTCATTCCGATGGCCGGTGAGAAACAGCGGTTCAATTCTAAGGGGAGGGTAGGCTATAGGCAAGTGATGTCCCCTCATCTCCCCCCTCCCCCCCCCCCCCNCCCCCAACATGAAGCATTCTTAGATCCGCCTCTGCCTACCAAGACGAACATCATCGTGGCCCCCTTGTTAACATTCAGCTCTGTTTACCCTTCTCACCCACAGTTGCTCTGTTTATACATTAACAGCCCTCAGTGTCGGATGGAGATGTCATGCGAGAGTTGTCTAATCTTCCAGCTACGGCCATACGGGACACTTCGTAAAAGGAAACGGTTTAATGAGGTACCGCACAAGTAATCTAGCATGACATAATCCAGTTTTACTTTAATTCTGTGCGAAGACAGCTTGTCGTTTCTTAGGTTCATTATTGCTGTAGTCAACAATACTTCAAGATCACTGCGTTTTTTTTCTTTTTATTTTCAGTTCGTGCTCATGTTACCTCCAAAACTTCGTAAAATCGTTTTCGTACGTCTTCGGGTATTTTTTTCTTTTTTTAACGCCGAATGTCATTTTAGGAAATATTTCATTGTCTTGGTAGTATAAAACTGTAGTTTCGTTTTCATCCACCCCACGTGGTGACAAATCCTTCATCTATTGGTCGGCAACAGGTCACAAAATGTGGCTTCCTAACCGCCGGCATTTGCAGCTACGGAAGTGACTACATTAGCAAAGCAAAAGGTTTAATAAATGGCCTTTAAAATATAAGTTGCCATTCCACTTTTTCCTCCTCCTCCTCTACATCTGCAGATCTTAAACAAAAAAATGTCCTTCGACAAATGGCCTTGATAATGTCCATACGGCACGAAAACCGCTTTTTCGTTTGGTCACAAGGCACCAGTAATGAATCAAGAACATGAGTGACCTTCGTTGCTGACCAGTAAGTGACCTTCAGACATGACTGATGAGTGGTTTCCAGAGAATCCCAATGGTCAGTGAGTCATCTTCAAACTTTTCTGACTAAATGGTGACCCTGACACACAGCTGGTCAACAACTGACCTTTATTACAGAAAAATAAATATCTGACCAATAATTTCTTGCACAGGCGGTCAATAAATAATGTTCAAATACAATCGACCTTTGCACAATCATTTGACGGAAGTGGCAGCTCCAGCTGACCAGACAATGGCCTTCAGACAAAAGTACGTGTTTCTGTATGTGAGAAAGTAACTCCCAAAACTCCTGTCTGTGGCATACCTGCATATCTTGTACCGTTACCACAAGCAGACCAGGAATTTAGTACCTGTAATTAGCGGCCCGTGTAATTGGCCTTCTGCCTAGGCAGCAAATCGTCTAGCACCACACCTAACATGAGCCCCCATGACCATCAGAATCAATCAAAAGGGATGAAAGAGATTTTTCCCTGGGGACTGAAGAGAGGGTCGGTGGTGCAGAGAAGGTCGGTGGTGCTGCTGCAAGAGGGTTGGCGCTGGTGGCTTACACGCTCATATGATGTCTATCAAAGACGCTTCGCCTGAAGTACCCCAACAGCTGATAAAACAAGACTGTGACGTAACCGACAGACAGATACGTCTGAGCTGCCCCGCACATCAAAGACTGGATGAGGCACCGGTGCCAAAGCAGTATTACTTTATCGACTAGAAGAATCTCTGCAATTCTAGTCATGCTACAGGAGAAATCCTGAAAAATGTCGTGGAGGGCGAAGATGACTTCATCAAACCTTGAAAGATGGATTCCGACATAATTGGGCACTCGTAAAATGATCAATTACCGAGACGTGGGCCGGAACTACTTACCTCCGTACATGAGCTATGTCGTCGTAATTACGGTACTTGACGGAGTGGAGAGGTGACCTAACTATTTCCAGTTATGAGGAAAAAAGACCAGGTCTTGAGATAGCGGGATCCGCTGGGATGGCGAATCGAAAGAGCGGTATCCGACAACTGAATAATTTCCTACCAAACAAGTATACTGGTAGATATGCTTAAATAGAAAAATAAAAGCCTGGGATAGCATCATCACTGACATAAACCATCTTCCCCGTTTTCATACAAATACTTAAGAAAAAAAATGCTAAGGCAATAAAATAAATAATAACCAAAATTTTCTATAGAGTTTTAGAATCACAGTGGGGCCTCATGACCTAAAAGTTCGATGATTCGAAAAAACCTTTTTACTCGCCACACTACTCATTTACTCAGGCGTCTTACAGACTCGAAAGTATGGAAAGGTGCCCAGGAAACGCGTGCGTAAGTCCTATTGTATATCAAACTCTGGCATGTTATATTTTTGAAACCCTGTTTTCTTCATTAGGCACAAAGCACACGCAGACGGCATCTTCATTTTCATCACTAATATCACCCGCGTGCCTAGAACAGGTGACTACTCTGCGAACTCGCAAATTCATGTACTATGCAATATGTAATGATGATAATCATTAATATTATCAGACATTAACCGTCCAATTCTAATTAAAGAGCGGTGCTACTTTCCCGTTCCACAGTTTCAAAACTTTTAAAACTGGTCCGTTAAAATGAAGATTTTCGGAACGGAACACAGCTTCATGGCGTTTAAGAACCATATCATTGGATTAGATTATTACGAATCAAATTGTTGCTTTCTCTGAATTTTCATTTTATCATGATCCAATCACTTGCCAAGCACCCAAACGGAATGACGACAAATAACAATTTGTCTTTTGTGAATTTTTACCCATATTCTATGACGTCCTGGCAGCGTTCTCGATCTCACAAATGCGAGCTTGAATTGTTTTTTTAATACATAAATCTATCTCTTAACCTTGCTCACCTGAAAGAAAAATAAATAACTGAAGATATGCAAACATGCCCATTACAATATTATGTAGCGATGCATATTACAGTATTATGAAGGACACTACATCTTGCAGCCTTAACTGCATAATATATCCACATAAAATTCACAAATCTTTTGAAACTTTCTATTTCTCAGAGCACAGATATAGACCTAGCTATGTTAGCGAAATGAATCAGTTACACAGACCAACAGAACTTTTATGTGCGCAAATGACCAACACCCAAAAGGCACACGTAACTCATTGGCGTCTGCAGCACGATTACTCAGAGTCACTAGGCACTGACTCAGACGGTACATAATTCTGTGCCAACCATCAGCCAAAATAAATTAATATGAGGGCTATAATTAATCAGAGTGTATTCACTGATTGCCAGTTAGATCGGGAATTCATAGATGATGGAACAGACGGCTGGTGGACCTGTAATATTGCAGAGATGAACTATGGACATCCGCGGAAGGATCTATTCGATCCTCATCCTCTGTCCACGGGAGACCGGCCCATTCAAAATCTGCGACATAGCCATGTTCATATTCAACAAAGATCTCATTATCGTAGGTCTAATAATCCAGATGCAGTTTGACCGTTCTTTCCTCCTTTCCCCCGTATCTTCACTCTAGTTTGTTCTTTTGCAAATTTCTGTAATACAAAGTTTTCGTTAGGCTTATCTTGAGGAAGAGGGCTATATGTCACCGAATACTTCCAGTTAAGATAAGCAAACTTTGGACCACTCAGGAAGTGTGAATCATAGGTTGGCTTCTTGAATGACTAAATAAGCATGTGTATCCCCTTACGTTTTTCAAACACTTGCGATAACAATGCTCTTGAGCAAACTAGTTCAATTATTTGGTAGGGAAAGAGCGGAAGAGCTCCTATCTCCAAGAAACTACCACAAAAAATCTACATAAATTCTTCCATCAATTGACCCATTTTCACGTGCAAAAGATTTTAACAAATAAAATTACGATCACACATATCTGCAGCTCCCCCTTTTCATGACCTAAAGCACCACTAATGTACTTTCTCCAGCTTTACTCCACCACTCAAGCACCCGCCATTCACTATTGACATTGTGCTCTCAGTCGTTAGGTCTCAGTTTTCTTTCCATCTTCACTCACCACTTCAACTGAAGACTAGCGCAAATTTAAAAATTTAATTTAAATTCTTGTGTACTTTACTGGGCTGACTGAAGTGCCGTCCTCCTTCCTTTGTTAGTATATACTTCAGACGCTGAGAGCGAATCTCTTGTACAGTCTGATCTCTCATAGAAGTAGGTCAACAGTAATACCATTACAGACGGCGTCACTTTTGGTTTACTTAACACTGTCGAACAACAGCCTAGCCCAACTGGTGAGCGAAATACAGAAGACGACAACAAATTCTACTGTTTCAAAACCCTGGAGACTCCAATAAATTTCAAACAAGAAAAAGGTCCTGAATCATGGCCAAGTTCCTCATAAAAAGAAATGGAGTTCTTTCCAGCTTTTAAAGTCTGCTACTCAAAGAGCTTCATTAATTGATTTGGCTAGTCACAGCCTCAACACCACATCATGCGAGTACACTGTTATTCTTGCTATAACAACCGGACCTATACTAGATGCCTAAAAAGATGGAAAAGTAGTGTGATTACAAACTTTAGTCTAAGTTTGACTACTCTGATGCCAGTCCTGCAGCAGAATTTTGCTTCATGAGAAATTGTCTCATGTGTCCTGTCCTGGTCACGCTCCCTCCTACTCTCCCTGTCTAAACTTACACACAAACATTTTGAAAACTGCCCCCCCCCCTCCCCTCCAAAACGTGAAATTCTGTTTGCTCTGAAATTGTTAAAAGTAGTATCAGGGTCAGCAGGAAATTGATGGAATTATTGGGTTTCCATGCCCCAACGAACGTAGAGAATTTTTGCACCTGACTGAAAAACGGATGTCATTAAAGAGTCGCGTGATGGTCTCTCCCTTTTCTTCGTAATTCCCTCAAGTTTGTCGTTAAGTGCAGAAGCACAACCGACAAAACACTTAATTACAGACACGCCACTCTGTCATTGGCTCAGGTCCAAAGGCAGTTCTCAGCTGTTTCCTCTGGGGATAACCACGTTCCAGCTTTGCCAGATGTCAGTTAAACCAAGGCTGCACAAAAAGTAAAGCCATGCAGTTTTTCCCCACTGGCTGTGCTCAATCAGGAATTTGGGCAGGGACGCTAACGTTAGCATGGCATGCAACCTTTGCATCACTAGCAGAATCCCACATGGAGTCACCTCCAGCCGCTCCCTCATTTCCAATACACTCTGTTAAGATTCGTTTTCCTGAAGCAGTGAAACTCTAACTTTTTAAAAAGTTTCATTCGCTTCAAAATGGTGTCGTAGAAACCCTCTCGGAACATATAAATATGACTAAACCTACCTGACAAACTACAGGCGCTGTGCAACCAGCTGCCATCACAATACCTCTATTTTAATGCACAGATACTTTGATCATTCCTGCCTCTTGTTCTTCAGATGTTATAAACTTAACCTTTCAATACTATCTTTAGACACCGTCGGCCTATATTTAGCCACCGCTCTCTGTCTATTAAGCCTACGACATACTCAGGGAAACAGGAAAAATGGAAAAGAAGAGGAAATACATCACGGGAAAGCTAAAGAGAAAGAAATGAAAGCAGGAGAGAAAAAGACACAATGAAAAGATGATAATGATCAAAGCAAGCTGTCTAAATGTTTAGAATAAAAATCTATTGCGGACCAGAAATATTTATGACATTAGGGACTTCACTGTAAACTCCAGGCTGCTGTTGTTGAGCATTTCTCACGATGCATATCGGCATAATGCAATGAGTCATAAAAGGACGCCCACAAAAGTTCGAAATACAAAGGGCATCTAGAATGCCTCTACTCCCTCTTGCCCTCTCCTCGCCTCCTTACGAGATAGTCGAATACTGACAATAAAACAGAAAGAAGAGACAGACCGAGTGGCAGACAACAGACGTGAATTAATTTATTTTATTTTCACGAGAGGTATTTTCATTATTGAAACCAAAGACACACTGGCGCCATCAGCTGTTAGCTGGCGCGTGTGCGTGTGTGTGTAAAGTGGGCATGGGGATGAAGGTGAGTGAAATGTGTGTGTGTGTGAGAGAGAGAGAGAGAGAGAGAGAGAGAGAGAGAGCGCCCGTGTACATTGGTGAATGAAGATAATGATTCTGTGTAGTACCTAATGACATTTCGGTGTTCTCACTGAAGTATGTCAAGTTCAAACGCTCTCATTCCTATTTCTGATCTATTTCCATCACCCAGACTCCCTTTCCCCTTCTATTTCTCTAGGCTGTTTCTAATTTCCACACCTCATCTACCCCAGCGACCACCGAGTTTAATGCCACCTCAAACGTTAGCAGCAGTGTTGTAATTTTGCTTGTTTTTCCATCCCCAGGGGTATGAGTGTATCAAAATACTAAGGTAAGTGTTTTTCAGCACGTCTCCGAAATACAGACCCGTTCGCCAATTCTCCCGACGATACACTCTACCTGTGCTTTAAATCCTTATTTTTGTCCCTCCTATACTGGAGAAGGGAATGCGTTTTGCTCACTTACAACTTTGTTTTCCCAGCACTCACAACCTGTTTTGACACACGCGTTTACACATGGCTGCACGTGACACAGGGGAGGTGGCGGTACAAGTTCACGTGCGATCCATTTGGAATTCTCGGTATGAAGAGGCCTCATCTACTTTATGTCATTTGAGGTTTCCGTTATTTTTAGTCTTTATGTATAGAGTATCTTGTCTCAACGACCTTGTTCGTAGCTTATAATGGATCTCTGGTTTTAAGGTCCTTCTAGGATACTTTACCTGCCCTGGAGTCATTTTGGGAACTCTGTCCGCTAGATCCATGTAAAGTCTACGTTGCATCATGTCCTGTTCAGGTCACTAACAAAGGCGATAATAAACTTCTAGATCTAGATCTTTGCCTGCATACCTGATGTGCTTCAAGGATGACCGTTTTATCACAGCTGTAA
Source organism: Ellobium chinense (assembly GCA_033807755.1). Lineage (NCBI taxonomy): Eukaryota > Metazoa > Mollusca > Gastropoda > Ellobiida > Ellobiidae > Ellobium > Ellobium chinense. The sequence continues at coordinate 1,737,454 of JAWQUT010000095.1, forward strand.
GTCAGTGACTGTGCAAATTCTTGCGAAAAGACTAAAGCTAAAGTCAATCATTTCAATCTGTCATCAAAGGTCTCATGGGCCTTCAACTAGAGAATGCTTCTCTTATATCACCGAAAAGGCGAGTCAGGATTACGATCGCTTCACAAGGTTAAATAAATGTTATATGTGAAATGCTGAATAAATCAAAAACACCAAGCTACGTAAAGAACGAACTTATCGTGACGACCTCTTATTGAGTGCAGTCAACGTTTGATGTTGGCTACACACATCACTTGACGCACTATGCAAAAGCTGGCATTCGTCACACGATGCAAGGAGAAGACTCCGGCTTTAACGGTGTGCGGACATGTGAAATGGAATGTCAAAGACACAAAAGGGCAAAGAAGGGTGAAATGGGAGGAAGTGGAGAAAGAGGGTTTCTTGGTTCAAATAACGGAAAAACATGAGATGCCAAAATGTGAAGGCTGTCATAGGAAGAAATAGGAGAAGACGAAGGAGAAGAAAAAGGAAAGGAAGAGTGAAGAGAAAAGTGGAAAAACAAGAAGAATATGGGAAACGGAACAATTTGTTGCTTCTCGACATGGAACATTACTGAAGCAAACTACGCTTGCCGAAATCCTCTACCAAAAACTGAGAAAACAGGAAGATTCTTTTTATTGAAAAAGCGCGTTCTAATAATATAGGTTTGGAGCACCAGCCAAAGAAACAACCATTAACAGTTAATAGTTATAATCTGGAACAAGAACTATCACCATTATTGTCACCATCATCGTAAGGAATGAAAAATATCATCCATTCTCAACACACACGGACATCACATAACGGTTCCCATATAGTCTGACAGCTGGTTTGCTGAACTTTATGGGCCATTTCGTTTTGTTCAGAATGATCTAACAATGTATTCGGAGATGTCCTCATCCATTTATCCAAAACATAATTCAGCTTGAAATCAATCGTTCTTCAAATTTAAATTTTACCACATCTCAAAGAAGTTGAATGTATACTGCTGAAGAGGAATAACATTTATAATAACATATTTCCATTTATCTCAAGCATGTTCAGAAAGAACTTAATCATTATTAGGTAAAAGGTATCGCTCTTTAGTTAATCACTACACTCCAAGCTGACTGTCTCTTTAAACCATATCGTCCAGGTGATGTGTAAGACCATATAAATCATTTGGTAAATCTATATATGTCAACAGGGACGCAATGCCATATAGACTACCATTTACAAATAAAAAATGGCTACCAGAGCATACCAGTCGTATCGGCGTCTAAGGAGGTATTCCACAAAAAAGGAGGTCTGCAGATAGCATGTGATTGCATGTTGACCCTTTGTTGACAAAACGAGATCTGCTCATCGTATAATGTTTAGAAGAAGACATTAAAATTGTTAAGCTCTTATATGAATTTCGATAAAGCCATTAGAACCGGCTTACAATTCTGAACAAATTGATACGTGCGCCAATATTTGCATCATGACCTTTTCTATAGAATACGACCTCAGGGACGGTATATCCCCTCCATGGCAAACATTTCCTGTTCGTCATACGAGCACTTACGACCAGCTGGTGAAAAATCTGATTTGCTGACGACATACATCGTGTAAGTAAACTATTAAATCAGACACTTATGCCAAGTGGCCCCGAACATAATGTCCTCAGCTCCGGATTTTCTTTCTTATCCCCTATGATGTGCAAATATTTCTAGTGAAAGAGGTCTAGATCTGCATGGGCCGTTGTGCTAAGACGGGGATTTCTGAAGGGGGCACTCACTGTCAATATTGGATCAGTACACAGCTTACCTGAGGTGATTTGATGGATTTTTTTCTTTTACAAAAATAATAACGGGAGAAGTAAGTTACCAGCATCAGGATCAGAAATTGTAGGCTCCGCTTTATGGCATTTCTGGCCAAATCCCGATAATTTTCACAGGTCACGCCGTTTAATAACACCCTTCGTTTAATCGCAACTTTTTTCCTTCCTGTGCTCTTATGGAATTGCGACTGAGCGATGTCGACGACGGTCAATTGCAGGTCAGCTATCGAATGAAAATGCAATGATTCTTCACACAACAGATTATACTAAATAGCACCGATAACTTTGATTAGGGTGTGATTATGCTCCAAAAGCCAGTAGGTCAGTCACTATATTTGCACTGCAATGCATTCAAGCTGATCAAGAATGCTACTCTTTTTGTCTGGAAAAATATGATAGTTTTTAAAACAAATTGATGAAGTTAGTGTGCCGCGACTAACTTGCTTATAACAAGTGAGTAAGCACGAAGACACTTGCGGGAAGATCCGAGATGACACCTTCAAATTCAACCTATAGATTTGTATGTGTAGGTGACTCATTTCATACTTGTCCTTTATACTTGTCCTTTCATACTTTACCCAGGCACTGTGTTTCAGACAGCGCCGCCTAGCTCTTTACTCAATGCCAGGGGTTTCCCCCGAGCGTATTTCACTGAACACAACACATACTATAGATAGAAAGGGCTTCAGTAAATAAACCATACCGGTAACTAAAACATCTCTTTCTATTAAAGATTTTCTCCGCCTCACAATGCTGGATTTATGAAGTCCACCCCCTCATTTTTTTTGGTGTGTGCTTATTAACTGAACGTTCCCATTATCAACATGTTAAGCTAAAGCATGGTTTCATTAACCCTGCCAACAAAAATGCATTTAATTGTCACAATTAGGCAGTAAATTGCAGTCATATTCCCAGGAATGTGCATTTGTTAAGAGGCCTTACTAGCTGCTTCTTTCCCCCTTCTCCTTTTATGCTTTTATTACATTTGTATGTGTTGTCGTCTCTGCCCTTTTACTTGGTTTCAGAGAGATATAGAAAGGGAATGAGAGGAAGGGGAAAAAAGAGAGAGAGAGAGACAGACAGACAGACAGACAGACAGACAGATAGACAGACAGACAGAGAGAGAGAGAGAGAGAGAGAGAGACGAAGACATAGACACAGACAGGCCAAGAAAGAAAAACAGAGACGTAAGAAACGGTGTGTGTGTGTGCGTATCTTTGTGTGCGCGTGGGTGTGGGTGTGTTGATGTGTGTGTGTGTGTGTGTGTGTGTGTATGTGTGTGTATGTGTGTGTTTGTGTGTGTGTGCGTGCGCGCGCGCGTCTTTAGAACTCCAGGAAAATATCTAGAGAACATGATAAGGCTTTGAACATTTTGAAATCGGAACACTCTGGCTTTGTCGAAATCTGAGTCTATGTAATGTGCAACAAACCCTTCATTCTTAACGATGGTGATATAGAACAGAAATCAGTACTGACATTCTACTGGCTGTGTGGCATACTTTTTATGAACAAATCTAAGATAAACAAATAACAAGATTTCACATAAGACATTTGATACAAGATACCGACAAGCATAATTTGTCATAATGTTGTGGACGAAATGATTAAGGTTTTTGCAAATCTTTAATAAGATGAACACCGAGCACACCGCCATCTTCTCCCCCTCCCAAAGACACAGATACACTGGTCCGCCTCTTCTTCTAGATACTGTATCGCCCCCTACTGATGTGTGGTCCGGAAACTCGATGCGGAGTGTTAAAAGCTCGTGTGACATGCAAACATCAAAGGCGATTAGGAAAACAGGCAATTAAGTAATTACAGTAATAGCTGACAGCCGAGGACATGCGCAGATTACAGCGAGATTGAAAATCAGGGAAGGCGGAGGAAGAGGTGGAGAAAAAGACCTGCGTTTGTGACAGTTACATTCTCGGAGAGGCCAAAACAAACATGTAAACGAGAAATCCATACATAAGCAGTTTCCCCCTGTCCCATTTGAAAAGTGAAAGTTCACCTAGGAGTGTCAACTGAAAAAATGCCAGTAATTATAAAAACGTCAGCGTGTGCAGTGTGTGTTGCTTCGTTTGCGTCTTTGATTGATAAGTTTGCTTGACTTTACGTAAATGATGCCCATTGGCAAAAAAATAAAAATAAAACGTTTACTGAGGTTCACACACATTAATTTTTCATTCCAACTTGCGGTGAAGGAAATGACAGGAATTCATAATTTCGCATCATCCGTGGAAATCCTGGCATTCGAAGTCGATAAATAAATAAATAAATAAATAAATCATCCCTCTCTGCCTTGCAGGTGGAAAGAGAAGAATGTATTGCTACTGTTGCAACATAACATCTGTGAATTATCACGGCTGTATGCGCCGTCACTATCAATTGCAGTGGAGATGGCCTCTATCACAACCAGAACAGCACGAACAAAAAGCTAAGCGTCCGGAACAATCAAGTAAACTAAATGACCATCATCAACAAAAGCATCATGAACAAGGTCAACCAAGCAACCAAGCAACCAAGCAACCAACCAACCAATTAGAAATATAGAAACAGCGACGATAATATTAAAATGCAGGGTTTTGCAGCACAACCCTGTTTACGCATACCTCTTCGCCTTGATGTCACTAAAGAAAAAAATCTCTAATTTGTGCAGCACAACATACATAGGCACGGTATCCACGCTCGGCAGCCCTACACCCTCCGGCCACACCTGGCACTATAAATTCTAAATCTAATCCAGCTCGGAACAGAAAACAACACCAGCAACCAGCAACCAGCAACCTGCGGGCCACACCTGGAGAAGTGAAAATCCCGACCTAGAATCGGCACAAAGCGGCCAGCATGCGCGTTAATCTGGCGACAGCGGAGACTTCTCACATACGGCATACAGGCAAACGTACCTGGCATTATATCTGAGACGTCTAGAACTACGACAGAGGTGTCGCCAACAAATTTGGAAGGGGGGGACATTTTGTACAATGGATCACGATCTAGAATCTCAGTGTGCCTACTATAACTTCTTTACAATAATAAGAAAGCTCACGCTCATTACCGAAGGACTCTCGTACCGATGATTACCGGCGTAATGTGCATAGTTTGGACTCTGTGGATGTGTATGAAAGTTCAACGTTCAACCAACCATGACTTGTGTTCACAACTATCTCTGCTTCGACGCCGCTGGACGATGACAGTAACAATTCAATCAGTCGCAGAATGGTCGCGAGGGCAGACATATTCGTTGGCCCTTACGTCCCTCATTTCTTAAGGGCCAGAGACGAGTCACAATCAAAGCATTCTTCCGTCCCCTGAGCTCATTGTACTACAAAGAACAACATTCCAGATTGAAAACGAAGCCTAGATTAGATCTCCGTCTTTAACACCGTCAATTGGCGACCTGGGGTGGAGGCAAGTGCTGGGCGGAACCCGCCAACCAACTACTGAAAATGAATTGTGAATCATACTGAATGAGTCCGGATGAAAAGTGGTCCGTAGGTGATTTAAACATTCTTGGCTTTGTGTTCAGCGTGAGGGTGGACATTAGACTTTGAGTATCGCGTTCTGTGGGTACTGGGCTCATATTTCCCAGAGTGTTGACCCTCTATCGTCCATGCTTGCTTTATAACCCTATGGTGAATGTCTTCACATACAATCGTCCCTATTCTCTCTCTTTCATTTTGTTAAGCCTATCTCCGTGTGCGCTTTAGAATTTCTTTCCTCTCCTCCCATAACCCTCAATCACAAACCAAATACTTTTTCAATCCCTTGGCTCCTCCATTTAAAACCTCGACAACGAGTATGCTTATGTGCATGAACAATTTTATTATTAGTGAGGTATACTTACAACCACTATCCACATTATAGAAAGGTAATGAATATGTGCATGTAAATGCATGGAGGTTCCATGACTGTTTTGTGTGTGAGGCTGTGGAAACTGTTTTTTTCTTCCCAGTGATAATATGAACAGTATTTTTGTAATGTTTTCATTTGTTTTCACCGGTTACTGGTTAAAGTAAATGTGACCTGGGTCTGGGAACATAATGAATTGCAGTGTTACATTGTTTTCCTACTGGCTTATCTCATTATTGTTATAAAGGCATAATCTGTTACGTTTCTCTTTTCAATAATATAGACTCAGGCTTTAGTCAAGCCTCATGTAAACTTAGTCTGAGACAGAAAAAAAAACCCCAACATTTAAACATAGCCCAGTTATAATAATCTCAATCCGGTAAATGAATCTTTGAGTTGTTGGCAAGTACGACTGTCTCAACCCATCCCTGTCAGCGCTCCAATCATCCCACTGAGTGTGCTGTAGGCAGAATTTGCATTGAAAGCCTAATTCCCATACTTAAAGGCCAGTGTGTGGTGAAACTGGTGACAAAAGAGGGAAAAAGATATAAATAGTCGTCCTACAAGATAAATAGCCAAGAGATAGGCTTGGTATGCTGAGATCGGAGGTGGCACAGGGATTTCTCACAAAACTTGAACAAAAACACTCGAAGAACAATATACAATGGGAATGATTTATATTCAGTTTGCAGTGATTTATATTATCTTTAGGTTACCCAAAATGTATTTTTAGAAAGGGAAAATTCCAGGTCAGATTCAAAGGGAAACTTATAAAAAAAAGAAAGAAACTACAAGATGAAATAATATCTGGTCCAAATCCAAACCAAAAATGTTTTGTCAGAGTGTTATGGAGATAAATGGCTTTGATCTGTCGAATAAAACGCCAGGCTGGAGGAACCGATTCACAAAACAAACGTTGGTACAGCTTGATAAGACTGAACATAAAGAAAAGAAAAAAAAATCCGCTGTGAATGTTAATAATAAGCACACACGAAGACGAGGTCATATTTGCATAGTTTTCTCTACATAATGTTGGGGATTACCGTACCACTAACAAATCTGTCGCTCACAAGTTCTAAGCTGAAATGTAAATGATCTTTTATGAAAATCCGACATGAATAGACGTAGCTCCCCCTAGACAGCCAGACTGCAGCTGGCGACAGCGGTGGGACTGTTGCCTGTTGCTAGTGGATGCTAATAGCCGATATTTCAAGAACAGCGATACTCAACCGTCATGATAAAATGGTTTCGATGTTCCGAAGCTCGAATTTTGATACCGACATCGGAAAGGGCTGAATATCGAATATGAATATTGAAACTCAAAAACGATCTTTCCTGCTGCTATGGATTGTGTTGCTTTTCCCTGAAAGAATAAAGGATTTTGCTGAGTTCACGGAGAACAAAAATAGCGGACGAGTATGGGAGGTATCCTTCGAGAGCATTAATAATGTTGCGTCTACAGAATATTAAAAGTGTGATCAATGATGGGCTGACATTTATACAATAAACAGTCAGACAGACTCAAGGCAGTCGGATGGAGAACAATGTGGAAGGAACGAGAAAACACAGAGGGAAATAAAAGATTAGAAACTCCGGTAGTTCTAGAATACTGATATGACTATGACTGTTGGACAGACAAGCAGAAAAAAAAACAAAAAACTGCGTAAACAGTAAACGAGCGGTGTGTGAAGTGCACCAGTATGTAAAACATTACCTAGACTGTATGCTAATATTAGTGTAAATATTAAATATGTCGCAGACACACAAAACATAAACAAGCTATAATCACCTAAGGGGCTGAGAGGCTGCTGAGAAAGAGCGACGATGAGAGAGAGAGAGAGAGAGAGAGAGAGAGAGAGAGAGAGAGAGAAAAGAAAGAACAAAAATATAACGACAAGCTGTTGACATAATCTTAATGGAATATAAATCACGCACAGGTGATTATATTTATATGAGACACAGTCTAGTCTCTCTGAGAAACGGGAAGAGAGACAAAAGAGGAGCAAGAGACAAAGAACGAATGACGCAAAAATAGTATTCTTAAAAATCAAGGAATAGTTATAAAGTATAACACATTATTACCCGCATACAGCACGCGCGGGCTAGCTGAAGAGAGAGAGGTTAATGTGCTCAGCATTGGCCATCTTTGATGGGTCTCCACGACTCCATCCTGTTCCTAATCTACCCCCTCCAAATGGACAGCAATGTCCTTCAAAGCACGAGACAAAACTCAAAGTTCTCATTATCATGCCAAGGTAATTAGTTCTTTCTTTCATTTCTCCCCATTTCTTTCTCTTCTTCTTCTATTTCCTTTTCTAATATTTTTTTCTTTCCCTGAAGTTCCAAATAGCCAACAACGGGCTAAGTTTGATCTTGGAACTACAGCTAAGCCGCGGACCGACCAGCCCCATTCTTTAGTACATAAAATCTGAGCGTAAAAGTGAGGCAGAGATAGATTAACTTAAGTGAGAGAGAGAGAGAGAGAGAGAGAGAGAGAGAGAGAGAGAGAGAGAGAGAGAGAGAGAGAGAGAGNGAGAGAGAGAGAGAGAGAGAGAGAGATGAATAATAGAAGAGCGATGACAAAGAGGTAACCCAGGGCAGACGCCAAATCTTTGAAGCTTCTCCTATCTATAAACTACGTCAATATCCAAACTCATGTGGGGGAATATGGAATAATAGACACGGTGTTGACACGCTGGCTCCTGGGTAAATAGATAGCGCCATTTAGTTCACAAAATAGCCCGCGCACATTTTAGATTGGCCGAATAATCTGATGGGCTGTTTCTATTTTCTGAAATAAATGGCGCTATCGGGTTTTCACCGTGCCAGACATGTCTACTGTTTGTAAACGGGGGACTCGGGTCTCTTCTTTTGTGTGATGTGCACCGTCCTATCAGCTGATGGCTGTCTCCCGGCGCGGCAAAATATGACTCCTAGTAACCATGTGCTACGCCTCAGATAACCACACTTTCTACATGATAAGAAGAGTGTATACATGATCTCCAATGTAAACGTATACATCTATTGAACTGAAGGCATTTATTATTTCTTTATATTCATTCATTCATTTATTCATTCATTCATTCATTCATTCATTCATTCATTCATTCATTCTAGCTCAACCTGATATACGTTCTCCCCTCCTTTCTATCCCCTCACTCCAACTCTCTCTTGCTTACTTCATTGCCGCGGTATTGACATTCCTCCTACCGCAGGCAAAAGAATGAAAACTGCCCTCTCTTGTCTGTTTCATTTCCATGTGCTGAAGGCTTTCATTCACCATCTCTATTAAGTACAGGTCTACCCCACAGAGCCATCAACATGCAAAAACACACCAAAACAAACGGAACAGATTGTCTCTTTTATGACTTTCCCCGGACCCTATTTACGAGCCCGTTTCCACCTACCCCCTGGTCCTCCGAGAGATGGGGTCAGCATTAACCCTCAGATAAACGGACCTTGATTGCTATAGTTCAGAGAGACAATACCCTCATAAAAAACAGAAACGTGTTCCCACTGGGAAAGATGAGTGGACGTGTATAGTATGATCTGGAGGGTCTTTGAATTTCTCAGCCCAGCTGACGGGTCTTGTCCTCTTATGCAAACTACAAACAGCTCTCCGTGAAGTGCTCTTATTGGGCGAACACCCGGGTATATATTTTGTTTTTATGTTAGAACAAATAGGTGGGTGTATGCTGCATGACAAATAAAAAATTGTTAATGGAACTGGGCGAGTCTAACTATACTGCATGTTCCAACTGATTGATTTATTTGAGAGGAATGAGTCTGAAATCTATCTGAGAATTTTTTGAAGCGGGCACTGTAGTCTATAACAAGGACGCCAACAGATGTCCCGTGAAGTGAATAGGTGGTAGGCGGATGAGTGAGTGAATGAGTAAGTGAGTGAGTGAATGAGTGAGTAAGTAAGTGAGTGAGTGAGTGAATGAGTGAATGAGTGAGTGAGCGAGCGAGCGAGCAAGCGAATGAGTGAGTGAGTGAGTGAGTGAGTGAGTGAGTGAGTGAGTGAGTGAGTGAGTAAGTGAGTGAGTGTGAATGAGAGTGGGTGAGTGAGTGAGTGAGTGAGTGAATAAGAGAGGAGAAAGGCTGAGAGAGAGAAAAAAAGAGAGAAAAAGAGGAGAGAGGGAGAGAGAGAGAGAGAGAGAGAGAGAGAGAGAAAGAGAGAGAGAGAGAGAGAAAGAGCGAGCAAAATATGGAGATAGCAAAGAACGTAATGATGGTAAGACTAAGACCAAACTCGTCCTGATACCTATCGCTTCACCATTTGCCGGAAACTGGAAAGCATTTAAGCTAAACGCAGCTAAGCCGCCATTGAACATTTTGTCTACAGTCATGCAGCTTTCTTTCAGTCTGTATGTACATGTGCCGTTTTGCCTTCTTCAAATACAACAGACAAGATGTCTCACGAACTTTTTCTCTCTCTCTGTTTGATGTGGCAAGACGCCTTTTATTGCAGCATGTGCTTGAATGGCCCAGCCATATACACCAGAAGATAAAAATTCTACTGGGATTTATGACGGCCATTTGCCTGTCCATACTGGACGATGCTTCATTGGAAGTGTCCGCACTCGTATCTGTTATGTCTATTAGTATCAGATAAAGTAAAGGCTTTGTGCTGACGTAGAGCACGAACATTTTTCTGTGGAAGTTCCGTCAGGATAAGATTATATAGAGATTCTGCTCACAAGGCACCCAGATTATCAACAGGAAGACATCAATTTGTGTAGTAGATAGACGTCCACGACCATGTAAATTGTAATGGCAAACCAAGGACTTTACAAAGTAAGTCCTGTACCCTTTATAAAGGAATGTTTAAAATTCGTGTCGAACACCTCAGTTTTACGATCGCTGCTATCGTTCAGCTATCGTTCATATCTACTATAGGGCTCAACTTTGATAGGTGCCCCCGTCCTGAACTTCCCCCTGATAAATCTTAACAGCAAACGGCGTGCGGCATGTTTACGAATGAGGGGCTATAATATTTACTTGACTGGGTTCTTCGCATTCTTGCCTCAGGTTGGCTATTTAGATTGCAAGGTGCTCCATATTTCCTCGCGCCCTTTATAAAAATGGTAAATCAATTTATTCGAGCCAAGTGGCAGGTTATGATGAGGATTTGGGTCAACGGTAGCTTGTAAGTACTGCCGTGTTTTCACTTAACGGGAATGGCGCAGACATACAGAAGAGGAAAACCTGTTGTAGACTGGGAAGGAAGGGGGAGTCGGTGAGGAAGGGGAGGAAGGAGAGAGAGAGGGTGGAGGGAATACTGACATAAAATTCCGAAACGCTTACAATGCACTTTCGTCCTCTCTACTTTGACATGTGTAACGACCTGCCCATTTGCTTGGCTGTGTGTTCGTTCCTACTTAAATCTATACGCATTTCGACTCTTAAGTCTGTCTGTTTTGTGCATGTCTACTTATGTGTTTGCCTGTTCCTTCTTCAGGCTCTCAGTCCATTCATCTATTTTTCTGCCTACCTCCCTGCCTGCCTGTCTGTCTGTTAGTCTGTCTGAGTATGTGTGTGTGCCTCTTTAAACCACAATATAACGTTCAGCCGGCCTACCACTTGTTGTTTCTAATACAGGACGCACACAGACAGCACAAGTCAAGAAGACCTTACATCACAAGAGTTGCCGCCGGGCAAGGCCAACATTTTGCCACGCACGTTCTCTTGTCTCTCTTAAAGATTTTTACTTCCCATTCTGGTATAAAGGAGAAAACCAAGTCTCGACTAGCCTCAAAAACACAATCGAAACCTTCATCACAAACCCTGGCATTTTACTTTCAGAAACCCAGAAACAGTTTCAAGATCCCCGCACAGCGCCACCACGTCTAATAACATAACAAAGAAGACCACTGTTCCACCGTTCCCCTATAGCACGGAACTTTGCTTTCATTCAGTGAATATCCTTGGCCAATACGTGTACAGCATTATCTTTGAACACTCTCTGGTTATCGGAGTTCTCGACTAGTGTCATACATCATAGCCAATACTATAATACTCTCCAGGTTTCCCAGACACCAACGACCATAACGGCATAGCTCAATTTAATGATGACAGGAAGATTAAAAACAAATAACAGTACAGAAGAAACGAAAGGAGACTCAGCACAGTCATCCTGACCAATCCCCCTAGCCGTGCTGTTTATTATGCTAACCCAGCAGAAATCCCCCTTGGCATCCACCATAGCACCGGCGGCGGTCATAAACCAAACAATTCCCATGCAGGACAAACTTTTCCGTCCTTTTAGAAACCGACTTGCAATTCTGAAAGGAATCAATTTTGCATGCGTTCATAAGGTTAAGAAACTCTTCAAGTTCAAAAATTACATTCCGCAAGTGATCCTGCCGAATAGGTTTCCTTTTTCTTGCAATGAAGAGATATAGAATGTGAGCTGAGTTTAGGCCCATGACTTCTCAAGTGCATAGCGTGACTGCAGCAGCTCGGTCTGTTCCACCAAAATTACATTTTCCAAGGCTGAGATTTTTGTCTGGGTCAACTTACAGCCTCCAGGCTGGCCGTGCCTGTTTTTTTGTATCTTCAATAGCGTCAAGTATTGTTCTTAAATTAACTTTAATCAATTCGAGAACGTTAGTCTTCAATCAAAGAATCTAAAATGCAAAATCACATACTGTATACTAAACAATAGGTCTTCCCCCTTTTTCACCCTCCCCTTCCTAAAATCATCATCATCATCATCAACAACAACAACAACAACAACAACAACATAACAACAACAACAACAACAACAACAACAACAACAGCTAAGAAGATGACAGTTACCACAGTAACAACAACATTATGCCCAAACACACGAGCATATCAAGTACATTAAAACACATTATCATATTTAAATAAGGCTTGCTTCACTTCTCATCTAACACCGCTCTTCATCCATGACAGGCAGCAGAACTGGATCTACTCCACCTGCCCACCTGTACCTTTACAAACACAGACAGCATGTGACCGGATGAATAAACAATTAAAAGGACCATGAAAATTTACCGACCCAGACACATATGGTATTTATTGCCCCTTTACAAATGGTGTTTTAAGTACCCTGGGAATGGGTGGATACGGGATACAATCATAATATTATATCTGATAGTTGAAACTACAGTCTTATCGAAGAAGTAATAAAACTGTCCGATACATACTACTACCCTCCTTGTAGAGAAATGTTGCCAGCTGCAAACCTTAACGACAGTGAGACACAATGACTACCTTGATAACACTGCCACCATCATCACTATCATCAAGAACCACCACAAGTACTGCACAAACATAATATGAACACTGTTATGTCAAACGAGCCAGGCAAATGACGTTAATTACATATAAACGACATTATAGGGATGTGTTTTTAAATGAGAAAGTGATAGAGCATTCATTGGTACACATTAACCGGATTCCTTTAAATCACAGCATTTGCAGATGAGAGAAGACAGTAGTTTCTATAAGATGGAGACGTCAGTGAATAAAAACAACGCCATACAGTTAAGTAGCAAATTTTCTCTCCCAACGTAAGTGTTGTCATTGTGCATAACGTTAAAAAAAAAAATCGGTCCTTAGGTCATGACTAAAGTATCGTTATTTGAAATCTTGGTTATGCTGATACGCTTTAAACAGCAAATACTTGCCTTTTAACTGCCCAAAATCTAGACTATTCCGATACAAACCCGAAGATGAAAACATCTACTGCGTGCTATCGTGGAAACGGGAATCGCAATATCAAGCTATAGCCTTCCGCAGTTGAAATCCGTTACCTTCTGGCTGGGTGCTCTCCCCTGTGAAGCCACTGTGAAGTGATACCTCGAATCTCCGTAATGTACACGATGAAATGGTTCCGCTCCCTTACCCAATCTAAGCAACCGATCTTATCATGCCAGATAAAACAGCTCAAATTCCGTTCACTCAAGAATCATTAAAACCTACTTCTTAAAACTTCCTCTCTTACAAGTGAAGAAACAGTCTCAGAATTTCTACCTGAGCGAGCAGTGCTGGAAGCCAACAACTTGCTAGACCAGAGCAAGTAGCAAAGTGTGTCGGGAAAATAAAAATCATATCGACTTCACCATCAATGTGTTAGCCGTCAACCAATCGTGTTAGAGCTGATAAGAAAAAGAACATAACCTTGGATAGAAGGGCGACCGGTTAGAGATAAGGGCCTCCAAGGGGTAAGGAGAAATGGGTGGTGAAAATTAAGGATAGGAATGTTTACTTTTTTAAGACTTACAAATCTTCATTCATGATTTTTTTTCGTCTTTATTAAAAGGAAAAAAATTTTTTGGGGGGGGGCATATTCATATGCTATATGAATAGCAATATTTAAATACTAATTCTTTCTCTCTCTCTGTGTATTTGTTTGTTTGTCTGTCTATCTATCTATCTGTCTCTCTCTCTCTTCCCCCCCCCTCCCCAACCCCTTTACTCTGTCCAAGTTTTGGAATTTTGGACCTCTAACTTGAGACTTTGTTGTCTGTCGTTACGTAATAAATTATATCCAAAAGTGTAATTTACTTTTTCCAAAATGCGCCTATCAGTACGTAATGACCACAAAATTATATCCAAGAGTGTAATATATTTTTTCCAAAATGCGTCAGTCCACATTGCTTATTCGAAACGAAGTGGTTATGAATTCAGAAATGCATATCTAGTTTCTCTTTAGAATAAATCTGAACATGATTTCTGGATTTCTTCACAAGAAATGATTTTTTTTCTAAATTAAATTTATTGCTATTATGAAGAGTAATTATTCTACTCGAATCATTTCTTTTTCTTGGACTCAAATACTAGTCCATTATGGAATTACAAACAATCGCTGAAACTCAAATTTGACAAAATCCACAGAGTCGCAACAACCCTCTATTGCAGGGGTTCCCAACTTGGAGTATCTAATGTTACACCAAATCTCCAAGGGGTATGGCCGCGTAGATATAATGCAAATACCAGAAGATGCGGAAAAACATGTAATATCAAGAAGAAAGAAAGACAGACAGACAGACAGAAAGAAAGAAAGAAAGAAAGAAGGAAAGAAAGAAAAAAGGAATGAAAGAACAACAAATAGGAGATAATAGACTATTGACTGCCGTTACTTTACATGGCCCAGATCAGATGAATGATTCTGAAACAACAGTTTACGAGACTGCCTATTGACGTCAAGGGTACGCGGACCAAGACAAGCTGGGAATCCCTGCTCCATTCTGCCATACATGCAACAAAACAAGCATAAACTTTCACATTTCCAGCATCACTGGCCCGAAGCGAACACTGTTCTTTTATTCATGAACATCTTACCATAGACTGCAGCACTTGCCATCGTAACAAGCAACCTGGTGCAGTGGCTCACAGGATACATACGGGAACGCTCCCACACAAACTAACGGTGTGCCAAAAACAACACAACACTATTATGCATATTGTGCGTTCTCATGTATACTTCATACAAGGGCAGAATATGCAAATATATTACGGATCGCATATTCAACAACTGTAAGTTGTGATGGGGCAGAAAAAAAAAAAGAGACACCGTGCTGTTAGCAACGACAAAAATCGATAGGTATCGGTATTATATATACAATTGCCAGTCCCACCATATTTCAAAATATAACAATAAAATTATGCGGCTGATATGACCCCCTATTTCTCTATTCAACAATTTATGAGAGGATATGCAAGTTTCTTGGCTCTCCTGTAAAATTTTACAAAAAATGGTCTATGGTACTGAGTTCCCGATCTGCTTCCTCCTAACCCATGTGCAAATTAGGGCTTATAGAGAACCACAGACCCACTCGCTGGGATGTGCGAAATAAAAAATGAAGATCACACAGCATGACATCTATAATACAAAAAGGGCAGAGCATGCACGAGGCATAAAAACAAGAGCACCATTAAACGCAGCGACCAATTACTACGATTTCATGAACAGTGCTTATCTCAGCCAATGACATAATGTGGTCACAATAAAGAGATATATCATGACAAAAAGCTACAACAAGCGCAAATGCCGCTTATGTTATTCTCATACTCCAACCCCCTCCACTGAAGGCTCCATCTCTCAGTCCTGTGAACCATCTTCCCCTTGAGTTGTGCTGCGTTGCTGCGAATAGACTGAAGAGCAGTGACATTATCTTGGGTCTTTAGGCAATTATAGTCTTCTTGCCTAGTTGCTAGACTTCTCATCTGACAAAATGGCGTGACGTCATCAGTTAAGTTTTACTTCCTGCTTTCTACGTTTTTACCCAGACAAAATGGCGAGCGCCCTAGTCCGGCCTATTCTCTTCTTCTGAGCACACCGCCATTACTTAAATGATAAAACACACAAGTGCTAACCTTATTCCTTTGAGAGGATCGAGGTTAATGTCGACACTCGATTCTCTCTCATCTATCCTGACGAATGCAGTTACAAACACGGTAGCATCAGCGTATTTAAAACACCGAAATAGTTGAACGTATTTCCATGGCTCACTACTTCGGTCAATTGACACTGCACGATAGACGCACGTCAATAATACACAGATTAAAAACAAACATCTACACTCTAAACTCTCATGTGCAGGCTAAAAAATAAATATCATATACATAAAATCTACGCCCAGAAGACTAGAAAATAAACAATGTGCATATAAAAGTTTCAGACCAGGTAACGAAGATGCAGCTCAAAGACATTCACGTCTCGAAGATGTTGTCTCACCGTCTTTCAATACCAACTCTGCCGTTCTCGACAAATCGGTAGCAGACTCTGACAAAAGCTATCCTACTGCAAAGTGGACAAATTCGAGTTAGACCATTTGAATTTCTAGCCCCTTTTGGGGTAAATTCTATCTCTGATGAACATTTCATAATGTACTCCGACGTAATTAATGAGAAAATATTTCAAAAAGCAATCCAGGCGAAATGACTAAGATTTGGCAAAGGATAAACGCCTGCGAAAAAGCGTTAGTCGCTCTCAAGTCTTTCTGCCGGAGAAGAATAAAAATGTTATCAGAGACAGCATAGGAATCAAAGCCCCCAGAAATACACCTGACGGCCTTCGCAGAGCCAAGCAGCCGCTGCTACGTTAGAACAGAGTTTCACACGTTAAATAGCTCGTCATGCTACTGACAAACACCTTTCACAGTTTTCAATCCAAACAAATATCAGAACCGCTATGTCTATTTCTGGCCGTACATCTCACGCTTCAACTCTGACAGTAAAAAAGACCGCGATCTCCGCAGATTGCAAAATGAGAGCCAGATTAGATGGAACTATCGTTCACCGTGAGTTTAAAAAAAAGTATCAGTGTGTGGATATCATTACAGCCTGGTTCTATTACAAATAATTACAATGTGATCTTCAAGTGGAAGATGTATGGGAAAAGCTCTCTACCTTTGGGAGGCTATAACTGACAAGACAGATTTCAGGAAAGGCTCACATAAAATGGCACTGCTATCTTACATGACAAGAAATGGACAGAATTATTAGTTATACCGTGGGACTTTAATGTGGTTAGCTTCATCTTTTCTTCCACGTTCTCTGGGTGGAAGATTCTAAATGTTAATGCCGATGAGGGTTATGAATGCCGCTGTAGTTGTTAGGTCTGCGATCATTTCACATAGCCGTGCTTTGATAGGCTTCACATTGGCCGGTGCTTGACTCAGTCAGGGCCAATAGGTGTCGTTAATTCAGCAGACTGTTTGCAAAAAAAATTGCCTTCCCGATCTCCTTCTCTTATGAATTTCCTCTCATGGTTAGCATTACTGCAGAATTTATGCCGTCCACTTCAAATATTAAAAATGCAATCGCGAACACTTCAATGAATCGACAAATACCAAAGCCCGAATATGAACGAGTGTGTTCTGCGATCATGGAAGTCTTTCTACAGCCCTGAATGTCACGAGTGAGACCAGATTTGAGGAATACGAACACATCATGAACAGGAGGCTTAAATGCTTTTTCACGCCACGTAATTTTTCAGGACAAAAACGAGGTGTTAAATAGTATAAACGTCTCGTTATAATCTCTTTTGAATAATCTTCATCCGACAGAGAGACGAATAATACCCCCCCTTCCCCCCTTACAGAAACATGATACTATAGTCTATTAAAGTTTTGTCTAAGAATGATGCGTTTCTTGCTTACGTCAGTCTTTGCCCACCTGCGCACTTAAGTATGGGGTGTCCATCATTAATTTGTAAAAGGGGCAGTAAGTAGCAGATTAACGAATTACGTTATTTTGATGCTATTTTATCGGAGGAAGGAAGTGGATAGGTAGAAATATTTTGGCAGGAGGACTCAAGATAACATCGTCACAAATAAAATGCAACACTTCACTCATTGGCATTCCAGACCATGGTGTATGCCGTGCATACTCATCTCGAGCCGCTCTTCTACATATTGCGGGTGTGGCGTGTTTTCCTCACAAAAACTCAGGGTACAGTTTGAGGCTGAGCATCTAGATGCAGCCTGTAAGTACAACTTGAAGTGTGGAGGGGACCTGCAAGGCTGCAAGAGGTGCGACATGTGGTAGGCCAACTAAGAAGCTGCTAAAGTGATGGAGAATAAGGAGGGAGCATCGAACCCCCAGCACGAGCCGACTCTTCTCAGAGATAAGATTTCCCACCTGTGAGGACGATTGACGAAGTGGTACTCACGGCGAGATGGACTAACAGCGAGTGGAGAAAGTTCAAAGCTCGGTTAGAAGAATGTTTGCATTATTACGGTTAAAGGGCATGTGACTGGAAGCACTTCTGACGTCATTACACGCGATTAAGAGTTGATTCAAAAATAAAACGGCGAGCAGCACCTGCACGGTTGTGTTTTCTTTCTTTCTTTCTGTGTTGCCTCTCTCATTAATGGACATCAAAGAGATCTGGGAAAATAAATTTGCTTCTCTTTGTTACGATAATGGAATACTTTCTTAATCCGCCTCCTCCGTTTTTCCTTCTGTTTCTTTCCCCAAACCCTCAATCCCCCAACTTCCTTCTCCGCCGTAGGTTCATCTTAACCTTAACTGTTCACTTAAAAGTCTGTACCGCTTTTTCTTACGCAAGTTCTTTTCCATTTCTGTCATTTCATCATGTCTGTTGTTATCCCTTGCCAGCTTTCTCTGTCCCTTTCACTTATTTCTAGTTTGTCAGAGAGGTATTAATAAGATCTTTATTTCTGTGTTCAACACACAGCAAAACCCCAGAAATCAAGCTTATTTAATACTCCACTGCCAGTTTGTATAGCAAATATTAAAATGGCAAAATCTCGGATTTCGAAGGGTAGACATTGTGGACGGTTGGAAAGGCGATAATAGGTTATTAATCGTATAAACAGTATAGACGTTAGCCTCAAGCCCCCCCCCCCCC
>JAWQUT010000095.1:1756510-1774207 GCA_033807755.1 Ellobium chinense
ATGCGCCCCTTATTCCTCTGTCCACTGTCTGTCTCCCTATCATCATCATGTATTTCCTTTCTCCTTGTCGTTGGTCCTTCCTCCCTTCCTCACAAGTTCTGTTTTCTCGGTCATCTTGTTTTGTCTTACCGTGCTGCTAAAGATGTTTCTTATTTCACAGTAAACGGGAGAATATACCGGCTTGAACGTCTTCACTAAAGCGACGCTAACTTTTGATTTCGGTCATGTTTTTCACTCAAAATAAATGAGGTATACATCGTGCTGTACTTCCCGACAAATGTGATGCCGATTCTTTACGGTCACGTTTCTTGCTTCACAACCAGTAAGGTATATACCTCAACTGCACTTCCCAGCCGAGGTAAAGTGGAGCGATGACTAATGGCCTCACGTGCACTCATTTGTTTTGTTCAACCCATACTTTACATTACATGCATAGGCGGCAGAAAGTAGACGATTTTGGGGGTGGAGAGTTGGAGAGGGGAGAAGGGAAAAGGAGAGGGAGTATCCGTGGACAAATTTCCACTCCACCTTATTCTCTAATGTCTGGTACTGTACCGAACTGGGTTAACCGGTGAGATTCCTTCAGCGTTTGGAAAAATATTTTAATCGCCAACAAAACTTCTTTAAGTTACATCCTTTATTCAAGACCATATTCCAGACCAACAACATGCGGTGCGAATCCAGTACGTCAATAAATCCTTCAGGATAATCGAGAGCAATACTTCAGCAAACAACAGCAATTGTTTGATACATGTGTCTCTGTAATACGCAACTTATGTTGCACTGCCCTACCATTTTGGCCCAAATTAAACCTGTTGTGTCTTTGACATGTTATTCACCATGATTTTTGCCTGAAAGGGTCTCAGAGCTCCATGTACCACTTACACATTTATTTTCTCTCACCGAACTCCATTCTCGAAAGCGTTCTGCCGCGCCTGTTAGTGTATACAGATAAGGGCGTGAACAAAACTTCATAGGCCGTCCACCTGTTGCCCATGGCCCCCTTAAAAAAGGTGGGAGGTGGGTCGAGGGGAGGTGACACGTGGTGAGGTGTGGCATGTAAAGACACAGTTGGTGTACAGCCTCGTACACCGTTCAGACATATCACTCTAGATGAGTAACAAGCAGCTACTAGTGTGACAAAACAGCTCAGGTACTCACCATATGGCGCTGACTTGCGTGCTATCTGTGCGTGTAAATGAGGCTTTGCCAAAGTCTCAATCTATATAAGGTTTGGCAGAACTGTTGCATATAACGACATGACATAAAAGAGAATAGAATTCATCACCTCAGTCCATGTTCATCCAATTTAGCGCGACCTTGATCTTGTGTGGCGAGACAATAAACCGAGCCACGTCACGCTACTGATTAGCAGAGTTATTGCGTTTTATAGGGATTTCTGTCTCCTTCCGTAAAGGATTTTCCATGCTGGGCTGTCCCAATGAAGTGATAGTCTAGCTACAAGTGTGTTTTAAAAAAGTGCATTGTATCTGTTTGAACAGATAATATGTGAACAAAATATAACCCACGCATGATTATTCACTGGGAATGCTTGACAGAATATCAAGTTCGTCATCATGTTACGATAAAAATGACTCAGTGGCAAAACCTGAAACTGCTCTGGGGTTCTGTCTCAAATTTGCTGAACAAGGAAATGGCTAACCACATAATTTACGACATGTAAAATGCTTGTTACTAAAATCCCCACTCGTTTGAGTTTTATGATAAACTCTGTCTGACAGACATTATGTTCCGTTCCCAAAGTGTGACGGTCTTGGCTTTCTTCATCATGCCCTAAAGTGCAGAACACAAAAATGCTATTCCTTGTTCACATTAGCTTAGCAAGTGTTGACATAAACATGCTGTCATTAAATTCAACCAGGCGAATTTTAAGTGTCACATACACAAGTAAGTCGGCATTAACATCTTGTAAAGCGGATTTTCCAGTGAGTCAGACTGTACTGATAAGCATGTACAAGCACATGTACTTGCAACACAAGAAAATGTGTACGTATATATCTTACTACAACGTATACTGTAATTAATAAACAGAGCATAATGATAGCGTCGGCTCGGCTTAATCGGAACTCCTCAAGAGCAAGAAAAACTTGCGATTTCAAAAAGCTGTTATTTTAAAGTAATTTTATACTGAAAATATTCGGCGCTGAAATTTGTTGCATATAGATGCTTGTTGCAACTATACGAAATCAATTCTGAATACCGTAAACCATAATTTTGATTACAGAATTATAGATAAGAAAACACAATGGCCATTTTAAGAATATGGTCTATTTTAATTGTCTTTGTTAACCAGCTCTTGTGCAGCACATCTACAACATATTGCACGCGTATTTCCCCAAAAGTATTTTTATCGTTATTGTGTGAGCATGAGTATCTTGTTCATGACCTCTAAAATACCAAAGATCTGATTTTGAGAAAGTCAACGTTGCAGACAAAAATCATATCTGCTGGTAAAAAAAAAACTTGCCACAAAAGAAACGTCATAGTGGGCTGGGTGGCCGTGAATATGGTAGGATTTCATGGACCGAATTTCTGGAGACCACCCCACAATTTTGTGTGTGAAGCGTTCGAGTTTGTTAGCAAAGCCATAAGAATCAACAACAGTCCATTACCTGTCCTAAATCTCCCGAGTATAACAGAAAAAAACAGAGAGGACCTACACCACAAAAATCCCCGTAGTGGAAAGTCCCTTATCAGAGTCATTACGACGCCAAACCTGCGAGCAACTTTCTACTTCGCCATGTACTTTATGGCCAGCTATAAAAGGGACACGCTGAACTATAAATTGACATAAAATATTATAAAAGGCCCGTCATCCCAGCTGTTTTCAGTCATATAAAGAAGGCTCGACTCATGTAACAGGGAGCCATAAAACCACACCCTTCCCTTGCTCACCCCGCGGGTTATGGCCAACATTTTTCGCTAATTACCCACTGAAAAAAGACGCCTCGGGTATGCACTCGACATCAGCCTCCCAGACACAGTTTGCTAAATTTCGTCACGGGGAACAGGGTGGATGAGATAAAGACGAAGGGTATCGCACTTCAGGCATACTTTAACCACTTAGACGTATTCCTGTACGTATATTCACTTTCACTGGAGTTAGCAAAAGTTGCGATTAAGCTTTCTATGCTGTTTGTTGTGTTCATGTAAGAAAAGCATTTTTCTGGAAAATTTTGCGGTTAAGCGCAAAGTGCAGTAAAGCGGGTTGCAACTGAACGAAGTTGGCTGTGTTTCATTAATGTGAAGAGTGTCCAGGAGTAGCTATAAATGAGCGGAAAGGAGAAGAGGAAGCGTGTGCCAGCGTTTCATCGAGTTAAGCTTTTGTTAAATCTTCGGCACCTGGTATTAAGAGCAGAATAATGTTGTTCTTGAACGCAATTTGGTAAGCGGGACGTCCGTGAGAAGGTGCGCCTCTAGGCTAATCTACGTAAGCATAATAAAGCCTTGGCAGGCTGAGAAAGGTGAAAATATTGTTCTTACGCAACGAATAAGAATGAGTACATACAGATGACAAACCACTATTAACAAGAGTGAGAGAGAAGAGCGTAGCAAAGGGGTACTTGATGGAGAGCACGGGAAACGGTACTCATACTGTGATATGAGAGACAGCTGGGGCTCATTGTGGAGACATCCTGTGTGTGGGAAGCTTATCTACTTTCCCTCCTCTCCCCAACATCCCGATCATTCACATCCTTGCCACTTGCAGAAAAAATGGTCATTCTGACAGTTTTGAAAATTCTGTGCATGTATTGTACTGCTATAAAATTAAGCAAGAGTAGAAGAGGAATAAAAAGCTAGACAACAGAAACCGGGAGAAAGTGTGAAGCTCTGCACTCTGTGTCCAAACTGTTGCCTCCCGGAAACAATGCAGCTGCGATACGGCAATCAATGATATTCATAATGTACACAGCTGTGAGACATGATTTGACTATTAACACTTTTAATGGCCAATATTGTATCCACCTAGTGCAAATCGAATGAACTGTTACTGGACTGTGTGATGCCAAAGCGCCAGAGGGAAGAGGAAATGAAATTCGCGGGTGGTGGGGGTAAGGTGGGAGGTGCGGGGAGGGGTTGAAGAAGGGATATTGAAAATAATAACGAGTCTCTTCCTACCCTTCCGTTTTCTCCATTCATCAACCCATCCCATTACCCGACCAGGGCAGGCTGAACCTTAATCTCAGGCCCGAACCACACCCAATCTATCGTGATACCAGTGCGCTGATCGTGGGCAAAGCGTAATGAGCTGCTGAATGCCACTCTTTAGAGTTTATACAGATGCATCTCGCCTCTCTTATTTACTCGTAAAATCTTCTTAGCAAACATGTCCCAGAGAGTGACTTCTTTCTGTTTTAGAACACACAAAGAGAGGGCCAAATTCTTGCGATTTTGAGTCCTAATAGCTACAACAAAATCTCTCACTCACCTGATCTCAAGTAACATTTAGTCCAAAACCATTATGAATGAACTTATTTTTATCAGGCGCTGAAAGCTATATTCGGGGCCTGAAAGCAAATTCTCAGTTTGTAAAGAAAAGAAATTTTAATATGTAAATAAATTTTCAAGAGGACGCCTGTGCAGAAACCTGCATGACGTAGGTATCGTGGATGTATTTCGCTTGGTATGTTCAGAGGGATAAATTAATTACACGGTCCTCAGAAATACATCATGCTCCATACTATTTGAAACAAATGAACCATTTACGAAAGAAATCATCACCGACGTTTCTCGATCAAGATTTTCATTTACTTATCATTGAATCTAGTCACTAACGGCATCTGTAATATAATGCAGTCTTTGATATAAACGTTGTTAATGCCAAAACAAGTACAACAACAACATGAACTAAAATCTGGTAAAAGTGATACCTTCATGCTAACAGTTAAAATCAAGGTTTCTCCCACTGCCACCACTATGAGTAGAAAATATGAATGTCTGAATGGATTAATTTTGGTGGGATTCGGAGGGATCGTGATGTCAGTCAAGAGACATCTACGTGTATAGGGGCTCTATGGGACAGACAAGAGAACGTTGAAGTTTGAAACTCCATTATGTGTGTGTGTTTTGCGGGTGTGGTAACTGATGTGTGTACATGTACTTAATTCATTTCTATACTCTAACAAAGACATATTTTCCTTAGTGGAGAATGAAGTTATGCTTATCCTTATCAACTTTCCTCCCTCATTTTCCCCTCTTGAAACACACATATTCCTCTGATAAGATATTCAATTCTCCTGGTGTTATTTTATGTTACAGTAAAGCCTACGCCACATAACATCGTTTCAAAACATAACCGTCACGCATACTGTACCATTTATGTGCGTTCATTTAATATAAGCGCACAAATGCGGGTGGTAGACAAATGAAAAGGCATGCAGAATAATGAGAGCATAACGTCGCAACACTGCTGTATGTCAATAATGAATTCGTAATGGACGGGGTAGCGCAAACCGCAGGCGCTTTAGGCTTCATGGCGTTATCTGAAAATCTCTTTGAAAATGGATTACAAGCACAAAACGGCAGGTTTTTTTATGACCGTTGCCGATGACTCATCGGATATATAACTTGTAGAGTTCCCACGAATGGAATGAGAGTGACAAAGACACAGTTCCACTTTTCTGCCTCTTCCCTCCCCTTATCCCACCCCTCAACCTTTACATCCATTCAACGTAGAGTCCGTTCTTGTTGATCTTTCAAAATCAGTCCTATCTGATGGAAATGGTAAGGGTCGTGAGGTTCAGGCACTCCGTAAGAACAAGGACGTTTATAATTAGTTCAAGCCAAGCTGATCTAATGCATATTATGAGCATTAACAAATTATGCCAATTACAAAGGCCGTAGAATAATGACAGCAAATATAGAGAATGAACAAAATAAAGGGGATAATTGTAACATCAACCTTACAGCTAATGTCAAAACAAGCAGTATCCTATGGTTTTGTGCTGTCCACATCACTCGTTTTGTTTCTTGATCTAGAATGGACACGAATAAGGTAGAAAGCGCTGCTGCGATAAAAGCATCACTTAAAACATGGAATGAACATGGAAGGACTGAAGTGCCATGGACTTCATCAAAGCGATAAACTTAACTGAAAATGCTTCTGTTTCAACATCTTCTAGACAGAGGTTGGAACAAAACATAAGACATTATATGGTTGATTTTCATCCATGCGTTATAGTGCAATAACTAAAGACGGTGCTAAGACACCGATATATAGCAAAATACTTGCCCTAAAATAGAAGTTAAATAATCTTTTTTATTTTTTTTAATATAGTTCTAGAAATATTTTGATTAGTTCTACGGCTCCCGCTGATATCAACACGTGCATTCCAATCATATTATGAAACATTAAGTAGTTTCCCTACAGTATGACTTGAATTATCATAACATTGTTGGCAGTTGTCTGACTTTCTTTGTCACTCACAAACCAGATTAACGCAAAATGCTGTTCGGCACCACGCAACAAAGCCTCAATGACATAATGTTTTTGCATCTGTCAAAAGTCAGAACGACAAATCAGAAAGTAAAGGGATTCTTTTTAATGACTGTGGATCTACAATTGATAACACGCAAAGATAAGTAAATACTCACTAATGGTGGCGATGGACGCCCAATATCCGATATCAAGCAAGAAAACACGTCCTATCCGCGGCAGTGAGTCTATAGCAACATGTAGTTTGCGCTGATCTTTATCCTGAAATATCATGGGATCAATATCCAGTCACATTATTATGTGTCCCGCTAGTCCAAGTTGCACACAGGGATCTGACTCGACTGCCAATAAAATGATGTTTCCGCAAGTGTTAGGCCTAACTGAGAGGCCAGCCCTTGACAAGAAAGTCTACACTCATCTACCCAACTGGCGGCTCCACATCCTGCCAGTATGAATGAAAGCGCAGACACGGCTCGGCTAGATCGCATAAAAGAATACATTGAAAAAAAAAAGTAAATCTTCATCCCCATGGCAGAGCGATTTCTCAATTTTTTTAGTATTGAAAACGACTGATTACCTTTCAGATACGTAGTCGTGAGTTAGATTAATCCGTCAGAGGTGCGGGTTAATAAGCTTGGATGCTTGGATGATGCCTCTAGATACATACAACTGTCCTCTTCGTGACGCTGTCATGATATATAGTCTAGACATTAATAATGCTGGGTGGGAGGAGGTAGGGTAACGTTTTATTAAGACGTTGTAACGATTATCGTGAAGCATTCGAAAAACTAAACAACCTTAACAATATCATGTAAAACTTACTGTATTTAGTTATAGTAATCACACAGGGACGACCCACTAAAACTGTCATACGTTTACCGATCGAATACGCCCGCCGTCACCTGTCAACCCTCTAAACGTTATTCTACCTGAAGAAGACGAACTTTATTTGCACTGAAAAGACGGTCGGTTTATGAATGGCAGAGTCGTCTCAATGATTCAAATGTCCTTTTAAAAACGAGTTATGCTGAATTTGAATACGAACGGCCCTTAGGGGGGCGATCAACCGTTTAGCACACTCACAAAATTATAATTTTAAAGGGAAAAGGGTTGTCATACAGAGTTTTCTTTATGAGACGACCTTTTACAGTTTGAGAATTGCTATAACAAGTCTGACCTTGTCAAAAGGAAATGTCTTGACGTGCTAGGCTATCAGAACAGTCATTAAGATGCGACATGTTTTGACGAAAAAGAAAAAGAACCCAAGCCTTAAGAAAGTTTTATTAGAAGATAAATCTTACTAGCGGAACTCAACTTGGTGGGGAGCCCCGGGGATTTGTGGTTTTGTTTTTTTTTTTGGAGGGGGGGGGGGGGGGAGGGGGNGGGGGGGGGGGGGGGGAGGTGGAGGGGTAGAGGAGGTGGGGAGACTGGGAATACTGACTATTAAGGAAAGATAGAGAATGTTGTTCAGTTATACTGGAGGCTGGTTAATGGGCCGATGGCAAAGCGAAATAGGTAAGTGGGTCGGTAGGTAGATAGATGAGTAGGGAAAGGACATGTAAGAAAAGTAGCAGACGGAGGACTCAAGCAGAATGAAAAGAAGATAAACAGGTCGTTGCCGTATATTCAACAAGACACTGAAGCAGGAGGTTGTGAGTAGAGGAGTCATTTAAAGTCTCATGGGAAATCTACCCACTATGTTTAGAAGTGTAGGGTCAAGGAATCAGAGGTGGAAAGACCTTGCCGACCCTGAGACATTAACGGGAAGAAAGGAATCCAAACTATCAGTGGAGGTAAGTATCATATACCTCCAGCAGTCTCAGAAAGATATCCATATAAAGCAATGAAGTAAAGTAATAGTCGGCTACGTTCAAATATAAGAGAAACACACACACACACACACACACACACACACACACACACACACACACACACACAGAGAAAGAAAGAGATAGAGAGAGAGAGAGAGAGAGAGAGAGAAGGGGTAAGTGTTGATTACCTCCAGACGACTCCAAATGGATCAGATTATGCAATAAAGAAATAAAGCGTAATAGCGCCAACGGCCTAATTTCAAATACTAAAATAAAACTACACTACAATATTGCATAGAATACTGCAGGACCTCACGACATCGAACCCCATGTAATTGAAAATCCCACAAAATGGTTGTAATGCTCTGGTCTGCCACAGTCTCTAGATCTATAATAATATCAGATTCTACACACGAACCTGAACACTTCACAGATTCGATATTATGGAACTGTCCATTGGAAACTGAGTTCGTACGGTTCTACTGGGGTTCATTCTGCAGGGTTAATTAAGACGGTAATGATCCCTGTCTTTGTTTCCAACGATACTGACAGTACAGTCAGAGAGACAGATGTGGACCCGAGTCACCACTTCAACAGCAACAATACGGTCGTTAGCGTATGGTGCTTTCATTAGACCACAATCAGGCCCACTGACGGACCGGCCGCCGACCGCGCCCGCTGATTCACTCACTAATTCAATCATATTTTGGCAACAAGGACAAGCGACCCTGGGCTTGGCACATGGTCCCTTGGGGGAAGGGTGGGGAAGACAAGAGGAATATGCGTGATAGGCGAGCATATTATAATGCGTATATGTGTATTTGTTCATGTGAGAATGCATGAGTATATATTCGATAATTATATGCGCATCTGTGTTTGGCTTCCGATGAAGCATAGCAGGCTGAACTAATCCGGAGTTAGGTTGATGGTCTTTTAGTTAGAGGATAAATAAAAATGGTAACTAACTGACGCCGTTACTCTAGCATCATTTGATGGTTTACTTGGACGGTTGTTAAGGTGTCGCAGCAACAGTTCTTAGGCAATATTATAAGTCGCTGACTACTAATTCCTCATTCCCTCCCACCCCCTCTCCTAACCCGAACCCCACCCCCTCCTTTGCATTCGGTAGCTTTCATCATGTTTCCCTCTTCTCACCTTTCAGAATAAGCGCAACGGTAACGTTTACATACAAGGAAAACTAAACTATCAATTGGAAGCGGCGTGGCCAAAATGGTTACGGCATTGGACTCAGGATCTGTAAGTTATAGATTAGATTACCGCCATGGTCACGTTGCAGGTGTCTTGGGAAAGCATTTCATTCTTATTTTTCTGAGACCACTTCTGTAACAATGGGTACCTACTTTTAGACACTGGAAAATATGGTAAAGATGCTAGTGATCAGCTTCTGTAAACAGCAGACGCTGATCTGTGTACTCCCCAGAAACTTGATGAAGTCCTTGAATGACCTGGCTCGGTTGGGGTAATAATAATGTAAATCGCATGAGAAGGCAATGCCTGAATACGAGACTCATAAACTTCATTATTATTATTATTAATATTATTATTATTGTGACTATTATATGAAAGAAGAGCAAGTTCCGTTTGTAGATTTTTGCTGGCAGCCTCAAGATAAAGTCAACTTGCTAAAACCTAAACATTAGAGTAGTATACTAGAATTTTTTTTTTGCTTTATTTGTTGCAGAATTCACAAGCGCAGCGAGATTATACACCTGGCTTGAGAAATGGTGATTCTGAAGAAAGCAGGAGAGACTAAGTTTAGCCCTAATGCAACCGAAACTGTTAACTTCATGGGAGCTTAGGCGGCAAGTGTATGAGCAAAGTTCTTGGCCTGCATCGTAAGTCATTTGAGAAGGGTATGTACAGTATGTATTTCAAGCGGGAAAAAAAAGAGAAAACCTTGAGGATCGTTCAAATGTTTACAAATAGTTAGCGAGTCACTTCGTAGTTGCGATCTTCCCAACTCCTCCAGGAGTTATGGGACATTTTATCTCCTCCGTAAACCATAAAGCTCACTTTCGTTACTTGTAGAAGTCATTTGCAGGAGCCATTTTTCATCGCATGAGATCAGATTCCTTAAATTACAGCATCATCACTTCTGTTTGCCCTATTTTTTATTTCCCTGTAACATTGTGTGCCACACTCAGAGCACAAAAGGGTTTAGGTTTTTACCCCATAAAATGAAAACAAAATTAGGTATTTTCTGCTCCATCACGTGACCTAGAAAATCTTGCTCACACGTTGCTTTGTTTTCATGCTCTGCTTATGTATGATTACTCGTCATTTATCAAAATAGCCTAGCAATCCCTAGATCACGTGGTGGGCTTTGACCCGTCTGAAAATACCTCATTGGTCCTATACAAGTAGATGGGACAAATTGTGCTCATATGGTATTTGCGTCCTCATAACGCACTCAAACTAAATTTGAGGCACATTACAGTATAGGGAATACTCATATGTCTGATTTCTTCCCTGGGTTTGTGTATTCCATAAGTGAAGATTTATATTGTGCTTAAGAATTACAAAGGGAATTTTCCTAAACTTTCGAGAATATCGCCGTCAATTAACTACAGAGTGACACTTAAGAAAAAAAGAACTGATTCTTTTTTTTTTTTTTTTCAATAAATTCAATTAATGACTTTATTTAAAACTTTCCAACAGTAAACTCTTTTGATACGGCGCATATAAATAATCAGTTTCAACACAGCTTCAATACAATTATAATATGTGCAGTGGCTCTCTGAAACTGGTAACCAAAAACATCTCAGAGTTGACTGCTCACCACTCGGTGCACATTGCGAATGAAATGATATTTTCAAAATGTCTATGGTATTGCTTCAATTATATTAGGTTAAATTTCCATACAATAAAAATACAGTAAGAAAAAGTTCAGTTTTACAACCAAAATGGAGACTTCGTTTCCTTTGTGTCAAACTATATTGGTAAATTCTTCCATAAATATATTATTTACCTGCCAAGTTAAATCCACATGCGTCCACAATGCACAGCAAAGGCAAGTAGTGGAACAATGGGTGCCACTCTACATTCAGTGGCGCGACTTTGACGATGCTGAAGGGAAGAGAGAGAGAGAGAGAAGAAAAATAATATTAGTGTCAGGAAGTCTGATTTGAAACTTAGTGAGTCCTAAAATCATGTCAAATCAACATAATTAGCATATTTCATGTCAATCTTATTGACACAGTGGACAGCTGCAGGTGTATGAAGGGAAGATCACACCACACCTACAAACAGGCGTGAACACCCCTTTCTCCACTCCCTCTTTTTTTCCCCTTTCCTTCCTTCCTAGACACCCTCCAACTAAGACATCAATCAAAACACAAAACAAACATTTTGGTAATCCCCTGAGTGGTTGCAGAGATAAATAGGCGATATGCTTTGGCATTTAATATGAACTTGTCAGTATGAGGCCTGCTTACATAGCTCCCTTTACTTTTTTTAAATACATGTAGCCTACTTCTATTGTGACCCTTATTTAAATGCAGAGATAAGGCTTTTCACAGTATTTATTAGAAACTGCATATGATTGTATTCATTCACGGCCACACAGTATGGGCATAAACAGCTGATAACGGGCAGACAGCATAAAAAGTGTGACAGGTAGAAGGAGTAGTAGAGAGCTGCAGCATGGTGTCAACATCAAGGGTCGCTATCGTTCAAAATTAAATTCCTTTTATCCAGGCTCGACAACCGGAAACGCACGTCGCTTTCTAGACATGACGATTGTTCGTAAGCTTCTTCCACAAGTCTAGACCTGCGGTGCTCAGTATTTCGGTACTTATGGCCCAGCATAGAGGATCATAGTTTTGGTCCTTCTAAATGTCTGTTTTAAGACACTTTTAATTTCTTAAGGACAAAAAGGAGGGAAAATGGGCGGAATGTCTTGTTGCTGATAATGTTTTCCTATAGTTCATATTGTTTCTGTTGTTAGGCTCTATACCCCAATTCGACAAGATACTGGGGAAAATTCTTATTAGGCAGAGAGTGCATATATGCGGTGCTGTTTGCTTTTGAATTGCATAGTTATAATATTATACTTCTTGAATTTTGCTATTTCTGATAACATACACATATGTTTAAAAATGTCACTTGGAACCTAGCTGTATCATTTTGACATCTCTGGAGAATTTTCTAGGCCATTTCCAAAAACGAAAAAAAAAAAAATAGCATGTCGACATGCCAACTTCCAGCCCTCTTCTTCAGAAGTTGTAGAGATGTTTGGAGTACAGCAGTAGAAAAACTCGTTGCACTTGTATAAGACTAATTAATTTTTTTTTTAAAATGACGAACTGTACAAACACCAGTCTGCAGATTCTAATGACAGAGGACCGATATTAATATCAATTCTTAAAATACACACAGACCTTGAGATAAGACACAGTCTTGCTCCCTATCCTCTCTCACATCAATGACCCCCGTTTCTTGAGCCGTTCAATTCTGCAGATTTGTCAGCTTAAAAAATAAGCAAAATTTGTTTGTGACTTTCCCGTACCATCTTCACCGCCGTCATGCCAACAAAGAGTCCAGCCTACGTTATCATTTTTTTTTAATAGAAAGAACTAGGATAATCGCCATGCTTTACAGAGGAATATTTGTAGGAAGAAATCTGATGACGTTACTCTACCCCCCATTTTGTCAGGGGAATAACTAGGAAAATAAGAAGAAAACTGATAGCGTCACTCTATTCAAACCTGCAGACTGTATGTACATTATATCCTATCAGATCACATAGTCAAATACTAACATAAAACTCCTGAACTTGTAAGTCCAATTTAATAGTACTAGTAGCTCACTAAAAGCACAACGCAAAAGCACAATGATTCATATAAAAACATCTTGCATTCCGTTCATATGAGCCTACCAATAAACACACTCATACACACGTGCACACTCTCATACACACGAACACATTAATAAAATGTCTCTGAAATTCTCCAGGATCATTCATGGATCGAACTTCTCTCACCACCTCACGTTCCAAAAAAAAAAAAAAACCAGCGACAAAAAATGTTATTTCACTTTCGCTTCATCGCCTTTCAAAATTTAGACTAACGTCACACTCACACGGCCTCGACGGTAATGACAGGCTAATCATCATCATCATCATCATAACGGTCGCCAAGGCCATAATTCAATACTAAATTGGTTTTGGCAGCCAACCCATGTCCATTCTGGCCTCCGTCAAACGTTCGCACACCATCAACTCGTTGTTATATAAAGAACAGCCAGTTCCACTTAAGAGCAAATCCACCACAGTGTGGAAAATTTGCTAGTATACGGAGGATGCCTTTTAGGCAAACATGTCTTAGACTTTTTAAAGGAGCCTGTTGTTGTCTTCAAAGAAATATTCTGTTGTCTAAAATATGCTGCCGTTAAGCAAACATTACGATTAACGGAACTGCAACAGAGTGAAGTAAACTGCGAAATGTCCTAAGTCCCCCCAGTGGCGTAGCAGAGCTTAACAAAACAAATAAAAAACGATCCATCGGGATAATGAATTCTAAAGAGGCAGCATTAGCACACTAGAAACCGCATCCACATGCTTCTCGTTACATGATATATGATATGATATGATATGATATGATATGATATGATATGATATGATATGATATGGTATGGTGTGGTATGGTATGGTATGATATGATATATGATATATGATATGATATGATATGATATGATATATGATATGATATGATATGATATGATATGATATGATGCGATATATAATTATATGATAATGATATGATATGATATGATGCGATATATATATATATGATATGATATGATATGATATGATATGATATGATATGATATGGTATGGTATGGTATGGTATGGTATGGTATGGTATGGTATGGTATGGTATGGTATGGTATGGTATGGTATGACATGATACGCTACGATACGATATATGATGTAATGTAATGTGATGTGACGTGATGTGATGTGATGTGCTGTGCTGTGCTGTGCTGTGCTGTGCTGTGCTGTGCTGTGCTGTGCTGTGATGTGATGTGATGTGATGTGATGTGATGTGATGTGATGTGATGTGATGTGATATGATATAATATGATACGCTACGATACGATATATGATATGATATGATATACGATATGATACGCTACGATACGATATATGATATGATATGATATGATATGATATGGTATGGTATGGTATGGTATGGTATGGTATGGTATGGTATGGTATGGTATGGTATGGTATGATATGATATGATATGCTACGATACGATATATTATATTATATGGTATGATATGATATAATATGATATGATATGATATGATATGATGTGATATGATACGATATATGATATGATATGATATGCTATGCTATGCTATGCTATATGATATGATATGATATGATGTGATATGATACGATATATGATATGATATGATATGCTATGCTATGCTATGCTATACGATATGATATGATATGATGTGATATAATATGATATGATATGATATATTATGATGATGCACTCCGGCTCTATGAACGGCACACTGGATGACACCATTATACGTTTTCTTATAGTTTGATGCTCGACGGCTTTACACTGCATAGCGTCATCATTGAAAAGAGAATGGAATTCGAAATATCAATATAATCCTTGAAAGAGACGACATGTGGGAAGCCCGTGTTATTAATAGAATCTTGCGCGTCCGGTTTGTAAACATTGACTATTAATCTTCTCCTGGACTGCGTTTGTTTGTTCCCTACAATTAGACAAAATGGCAAGTCACATCTCTTCCTTAGTAAAGGAAGTATTAATCTCCAGGCACTAGGCAAGCCAAGATGGCTGCGACTTATGCGGAAGAGACAGAAAACAATGCACTGACTTGCAAGTTATGTTTACTATAATTATATATTTGCTTCATTCATTGGCGTACATACAACCGTTGATTCTTGCCACATCCTCCTCCGATACAAGGCCGTTGATAAGGCGTTCCACCAACAAATTTGATATGATGATGGTTGTCGCCATATTACCGGACTTTTATTACCGAGCTAGTACATGTGCACCCATCCTCACTGTAACTGGTGCGCATCAACAAAAAACGTACCATTTGCTAAGGACTGAAAACAGCATACAAAGATGGCCCATTTCGCGACGCCGCAGGGACCAAACATATGTAGCTCATACTATTCGATTAAGGTTGGGACTGGCGGACGACAGTTTCGGCATTTATGGCGGTAGAAAACCTTGGTGCATTCTCATAATATAGATTATATTGGAACTCTAAAAAAAAGAGATTGCAAAAACACAATTACTGGAATGTGTTTTCACCAACCAGATCTGAGCTTTAAAAAAAAACCAAACGATCCATTGTCTTAACCACGTCTGCCCACAGTATGTGGGCAGACGTGGTTAAGACAATCGAACAATGTTGCGATTAATAATCTATTGTTCGAGCTTGGTTAGTACAAGGGAAACATACAGTTATTGATGTTTTCCGCCCAGCTGTTGCTATGTTTACTCTGTGGAAATAAGGTGGAAAAAAAACTACAGAGTTTGTTCTGCATGACAGACGCACATGTTATGGCATTAATATGCATTCGTACTTTTTTAACCTTACTGTCCATCTCCGATGACATTTTCACCATCTGCCAATCGGCTACACCCATTCCATCCCTAAGCCATAGACAAGAATTAGTCATGCCTATGGTTACAAATATATAATTACTTTCCTGTCGTTGTCACTGTAAGCGGTCTTCAATGTTTGTAAAAAATGTTTTCTAGGACTCTTGACGCATTCTGACTTTTCTGCATTTCATTTATGTTGTGAGCAATTCTATAAATATTGTATATATGTTGAAAATAAGAGCAAATGAAAACGTGAATATTCTGAGCAAAGTTGTCATTACCTTATAAACACACTGTCCTTTTCTATCCGATGCTAGTGAAAAGATCTTAAATACCTTTTGCATAATCGTGCCGAAAATCAGACTCATGTTCCAGCCAAAAACAAAGTAAAAATAGGCAGTTTTCCATCCTTTTAGAATCTGTCCTCTTGAGATTCATGCGTGTGTGCCGGGCGTGGAAAAGAGAGAAGAGGAAGGTTAAGCCCGGAGGCAGTAGGATCCAAAATCGAAAGTCCAATTACAGGCCTGTAACCGACCCTTTCTGGCGACTGTGGATAGACATTCTAGCGGTGGCGGTGCCATGGCAGCTTACTTTACTTGTTTACTTGTAGAGGGAAACAGTATCCTTGCACTCCTTGGCTCCCTACGTGTTCCAATTCAGAACCCGAAGAGTCTCTCTACAAATTGATAATGCACCGTTGACGATGCTGTTACTATCCCAGGTTATAACGCTTGGGAGGTTGTTATTCACCCGCTAAGATGACACCGAAACACTCATAGATAAATAAAGATATTGGTGACCGATTAAGTTGTGTGGCACCTGAATCTCTCGCTTGCCTCTCACAAAGACGTTGTGTCACCCCTGGTATTTCTTAGCACCCTTCTTTCTCATTCTCCTATCAGAATATCGTAAAAAGACAGCATTTGTTAAGGTGGTCATTTGAGACCACACAGTGACTGTCGAGTGTCATAGTCGACAAAGGAGGGGTAGACGATAGGGTTTATTGGAGGGGGGGNGGTTTTTTGGGGGGGGGGGGGGGCTGCAAGCACAGGTACTCAGCCCCCCTCATCTGCGCCATTACCCCTTACATCAGTACATTGCTGAGGCGCAGTCAGCAGGCCCGCAAGCTCTGGATCCCACATGTCTCATTACCTTATTTAAAATCTTCCACAAAACTTCACTGAAATCAGAAGCTCAATGAAATCAAGAACACTGAAATGCTATCAGGCGTTTGACGACATCTATACAAGTATGTCCGGAATGTGGAGGGGTCTGGGAAATGTGGTCGAGTAATCTAGAAACACTCATTAGACATTCTATTCAAAGCCATACGTGGATCACTTGCGCTGTCACTTTCCTGCTGCGGATCGTGGTTCTTTCGGCTTTATCTGGCCACGGCTCCGTAGTCCGTGTGTGTCCCGCGAGCTGTTTGGGTTAGCGGGGACAATGAGGAACTGTGAAGTGGCGGTCACCAAAATAAAGCTGAGGACACTCGACGCTGGCTTGGTGAATGGCAATTTCTGGGTGTCCGCAGACCGCGTTCCATTGACACCTTCACACCATCAAAGACGAGACAGCTCTTTGAGATTCATGAGACACACTGTAATGCCATCTTCTTGGGAAAAGAATGCAGATACTCTTAGACCTATGAAGTGGCGTTGCGAAGAGCTCCTTCGAAGGGGAGACAGTGATAGGTGTAGTAGGGATTGATGGTGGGGAAGGGGGTGCACATTTACGCCGATGATGCACCAAGGGAAAATATGCCCAAACTATAGCTGGAATGAGTGCATGCTTTTTG
>JAWQUT010000095.1:1774271-1789191 GCA_033807755.1 Ellobium chinense
GGGGAGGGGGGGTTGAGGAGGTGGAGAAGGGCATTAATTTTTCTTTATGGGTGGAAACAGAGGCCCCCTTTTTCTGTGCCTATGTAATGAAAAGCATGGATATGGAAAAAGACAAGTAAAGGTTTTTGTCGAGCCTTTCACTATATGAATACCAAGGGGACTTTACGCTGCTTTTTCTAGCTTGGTGGGTGTCCTTCACGGCCAAGCGCGATCTACTTCTCTTTGAAGTCGTTAAGTACAAGGTTATAAACATTATTTATATGGATATCAACATAGTGCCGCCTAAGTAAAGACGGATTATTATATACACTATGCGTAGGAAGAATACAGTGAGGTCTCGTACACCGAGTGAGGGTAAGCATAAGATTAATATCTTGCCTGAAGAAAAATGCTAGGTGGTTTGTAGGTGGATATAGTTTCCAAACACCCCCTGGCGCCTGTTTCATTTTTATTCCGTACACCCCTCCCGTCCCCAAACAGGTAACTGGTGAAATAGATACATAAAGTGTGATAAACCCTTCTTCCTCAAATGAGTTCCAGCTGCCTCCTATGACTGCTGTAATGTAATATTCCATTGGTGCCACAGCCCCTTCCCCCCTACCAGAGTCTCAGCCGCTTGCCGTGACTTCAATATCTTTACTCATCAACTATTGTGTCGCTTCATGATCACCTTTCAAATATCCCATAGCTACGCCATTGATCCCACGTCCCCAAATTCCGGCTTTAGCCGCCACTTCAGGACAAAATATTCGTCCCTCCCTTATGGACTAAGTGCACTCTATGAGCTGAGGTCACATCCACAGTCTGGTCCCTGCTGAGAGAAAATTATGGGGTGTACTCTATCACCACAGCATGGAGGCGACAATGCTACAGACGGAACTAAGAGAAGCTGCCGGAGAGGCAATGATAAATGATCGCTGCCAGTCTGTGATGGACACCAATACAAAAAAAAAAAATGAGAGAAAACATACAAGAAAGAAAGAAAAACGTGCGCCAGAACTCACCTATATTACAGATAGACAGACAGACAGACAGACAGATAGATAGATAGATAGATAGATAGATAGATAGATAGATAGATAGATAGATAGATCGCTGAAAATGGGAAAGAAATGTATCAATATTTAGAGGAGGGAAATAAATTAGAGAAACCAAAAGAAAGACAAGCAGCAAGAGGAGGAAGCCCGAGCCGATTTGAAGTAAAAAAGATGGGCATTAAAATGGCATGATGAAGGCTCGTGAGAAAACCAAGAGGTGTATGATTAAGAAGAAGTGTGTTTTAATTCCATACATCCGCCCGGTAAGTGCACATCCGTAAAGAGACGAGGGCTCCCCCTCAACATCAAAGAACGCTTAGCATATTTGAATACTTCATTACCATCCCGGCAAGACGGACGAGAATATAGCGGATCTTACCAGGGTTGGGCAAGATTCGAATATCATGAGTTCGAAGTCCTCAAACCTCAGTAGCGCTGACAACAAGATTCGAAGCTAAGATACGAAGGCGTATATTATTGTAAATGAAGACATGCAGCTTAGAGAGTCTTGTCGCGTCTCCTGCAAAAGTCAAGAAGATTAGAAGGCCTGCAGGCTAGGTTTTTAAACTTTTAAGAGCGCATTACACATTAACTTTATAGATTATTCACCAATCTTGCCTTGAAACCAACGCATTCACCGACTATAATAAACCGAGCTTCCGGTTTTCATTACTAGGAGTCCCGACTGAATCTTTGAATCTCGGTCCTGCTCGCTATTCAAATCCAGTTCCTTGAATCAGGAGAAGTCAGGTAATCGGATTCGTGAATGCCGAATGTTCGTAAGTTTACTAAGCCCTCGTTCCCAGAAGATCTCCGAGAAATGATGGAGATGTAGCATATGAGACCTGGCTCCTCCTACTTCCCTCCTGAAATGCCTGTGGAGATTTTAAGACCGGTACGTCTAACTATACAAAGACTGTGAAACTTTCAGAGTTCAAAGACAAATGCGTCGAACAGTAATTTAACTTTAAAGAACTTGAAGGTTCACTGTATTAATATAATCTGAAAGTATTTCATTTCATAATCATTCCCATCCGCGAACGTGATTTCGAGATGTTGAAGAAGACTGTTTGGGGATGCAGACTTGTGGTGGGTGACCCCTTCCAAGATGCGGCCCAGAATTCATGCTATTCGTTTCATGGACAGATGGAGTACGATTTCAAAGTAAAGTTGCCTGCACTACTTGCTGCCGCAACTTTTGTTAGTCTAAAACGACTGTTAGGTAATGCACCTCTTAGATACAAAGGAACTGCATTTTCGGTAAAAATTATAAATCTATTATGAAACGAATATAAAGCTGATAATTTGTCAAAACTACAGGCTAAATTTATCGCAACATTATTTTCGCCCAAGACATTTATTATTACTCATTTCGGTGCTTTCTGAATTTTTGAAAGATGGAATGGAATAATAACTAGGACTGATTTTATCTGAAGAAGTCAAATAAATGCACATACAGTATCACTTTCGCATTTACATTACATCCACATTTACTAGTAAATAGCCAACCTACATCTTCCAATATTAATCTAAGCCAATTCACTTCCAGAGATACGCCCCTTTGTATATTAAAGTCATAAACAGATTCAATGCACTGAAGTACAGGAAAGTGGAAGAAGCTTTATGTAAAGTGCGTGAGTGTTTTTGACTGTTGTATACCTACTTCAGACCTTTCCCCACTCTGCTTTCCTAGCCAAGTATTATTTCGGTTCAGCGCTGAGGTGAAAATGATCTGAATCACGCCATCATGGTTGTGCACAATATTGTCTGAGAAAACCATGTAAGAAGTTAACTTCTGACTTGTGGTAAACACAACCTGGAAATGTTCTTGCAAACCCTAGATTTGAATAAGTGAGGCCCAGTGGATGGGCTCGCCTGTTACACTCAAGTCAACTTCTGGGACCGGAGATTTCACAGACTTCGGTCGGAGGCGACGGTAGCATCCGGTGCACACATTTATGTTAGCCCCGGGTAACGGGGTGTAGTATCACAGATAAAATAAATCAGTAAATCACATTGGTTCACGGCGGTGACCCCGTGAACCACGTGTGAAACACATCACCTGGATGATATTGCGCTTCAAACAAACAGCATTCTTCAGATAGCGCGCATGAGAAATGTTAGCTGCACGGGTTGTGAGCAGGTACTGTAGATACAAGAAACTATATCGTGGACAGCAACTGAGACTAGGAAGATAGAAGGCCGTGCTGGCATCACGAGGAGTCACGAAAAGGATAAGCCTAATGATCAGGCAAATGGATCATTCAATAAAACATGTCCGATCATTTATCACGAACACAGAGTACACTCACTTCTTTATCTGCATCATGGACATTAGTTTCCATCCGAGTTTTTTGGTTTGTTTGATATGGAAATCAGAATTACACGAAAAGCTGTGGACCACTCTGAACAATACTTAGTGGAAAGGTTGGCCTGGAAAAGAAACTTTTACTGCGGATCTGGATGAAAGGATGGATTTTTAGCTGGTTTAATAAAGGTTTTCGAGCTACTGACAGACACATCATTCTCAGCATTACTTTTTGGTGAATTACAAACTCTAATGTCTGTAATGAATGGCTCTCTTAATGTATAGTTGAGTTTACACTGGAATGTTCATCAGTTTTCACTCCATTTGTTAATGTCAAAGCAACAAATTTGTGTCAGGATGTATCTAATGTAGTTTCGGTGTAGCTGGGTGGCAGTAACAACTGACAGAACAATCCTCCACGTACTGGGTCATATCAAAGTCATTGTCGGCATTCTGGTTCACTGCGGGCAGAAAATGAATAAAGCCTGTACAAGACATCATGTGCAATAACTATTACTGTTAATAACTCACCACCCGCGCGGAGACAATGCAGATTACTGGAAGGCAAATTTTGTTCCGATATGTTCCATGGTCTGGCATGAAGGGAATCTCTTAGATAAGCAAGAAATAATAACATTGTTTCTCGCAGTAGTCATCATGTTTCATAGAACTTTAACTTGAGACAGCTGAGGTGGGGTTAGCTATGGAGCTAAGACAGCTGTGGTGCTCCTCCTTCTCCATGAACAACAACCACAACAATAGTAACCACAACACCGACACTGTCACCATTCCACCACTATCAACAACAATAACAACAACAACAACAACAACAACAACAACAACAACAACAACAACAACAACAGCGACAGCAAGTCTGGAATGATCTCAGCCAATGTTTATGTATATCCAGCACTGCGTTATGTTAACTCGAAAAAGGCGAGCTGCGAGCAACAGGAAAGAGGCGGGGCAGCCACTGTGCAGAAAAGCTTTAAATTAAACAGAACAAAACACTGCTCTGCAACAGTCTCCCCTCCGCCCTTTCCTACCTCCCCGCGGAAAAAAAAAGTGCATACACACAGGCGAGCATATAATGGAGACAAATCGAAGGAAAAATTCTGGGGAAAAAGGGAAGGAGGGTGGGATAGGGGATTAATCCCAAACCACCACCATGGTCAATAAACTCCACGATATTCTGTAATCTGAGATCAAAAGATCTATCCCAGAGATGACGGAGTTGAACTGAAGCTCAATTTTCAGCACGTGATTCCGAGCTATAAATAAACATAGATTCTCTATCTCTATTGCCTAAATTAATGTCAGCCGTGCCGTTTTGGCACGGAAAGGTTATGAACATAAAGTACATGACCAAATCTTTTGATCGCTTCATCAGAGATTGCATGGCGCCTGATATCGATTTCTTACGAGTAATTAAACCTGCTACACGTGCATCCGTCATCGATAATCACGTTAAATCCACGTTCATAACATTTGCAGAATCGTAAATTATCACATCTGTTGTTGAATGTCCGCACCCTAAAGCACTACACAAGCCCAGCTTGATCTCATGCTGCTAAACTTGTTAGAATTGGAACAGGGTTATCAGAGTTAGTTATAGACCGAGTGCACGAAAGAGCTAACCATCTCCTCATCAATAACCGGAAGTTAGACATGTAAGGGGAAACATTTTCAAACTTTTTAAAGTTCTCGGTCGAGAAGTTAACATCATTGTATGCTCACGACAAGTTCGGGACAAGCAAGGGATTATGCACGTGCCAAAATAAAAGTGAAGTAAATAAATCTGAAAAGTACATGTCTGAAACTACACTTCTTGTAGGGTCATAAATGATTTCATATTCGAGCCTTTCCTAGACTATATTTTTTACCTGAGAATTTAGAAACGCCTTTAACAAATTAACAGTTATTAATCAGACGTTGAAAGCTGATACAAGGAGATCGTGGAGAGTTCGTTTCAAAACGAGGAACTGAGTGACTTGTGAACAGCTACCGGTGACGAATTTGATATTTTAAAAATATATGAACCGCTACATAACAAAGCATATTATATTCCAGAGTTCCACAGAATAACAAAGCACGCAAAACTGAAACTGATGTTAAACAATTGCCGTTTGGCTGAACGTCAGAGACTGGCAAAATTTCTGGCATGCACAGTGACACGTGTGCCGCAATTGAAATTATCAGCACAGATTGTAAAGCCGTGTTTTAGCAACTGAAAATCGAGAAAATGGCAGGCTCGAGAGAGAGAGAGATGCAAAAAATAAGTGATGAGATTAATGTATTCGGAATAATCACTGCTTAGTCATGTAATTAGTGCGTTCATTTTGTCACTTGCGTCATTTATTGTTTGCCCTCATATCGCCTTGTGCAGTCGGGAATAAAATATCAATAAATCTGAC
This sequence comes from Ellobium chinense, assembly GCA_033807755.1. NCBI lineage: Eukaryota > Metazoa > Mollusca > Gastropoda > Ellobiida > Ellobiidae > Ellobium > Ellobium chinense. Next base: position 1,780,031 of record JAWQUT010000095.1, read on the forward strand.
AAACAAATCGATGACGCCCGCACACAAAATCGTACATTTCGAGCTACAACAATATAAACAATCTGCAATTCTTTTATTAGCCCTAATGTCGTGATTAAAATGTTAACACTGAAACACATGTACACATTTAGTAGTCTATAATACCGTGCGACAAACAACAGGAACGCTGAAGAATGACAAATAAAAAATTGGGCACTGACACACCAAAAACGCAATTTTCGTCCCAATGAAAATGCATACATTCCTAAAAACGTTCATTTCTATTGTTTACGTTAATTTTATGTTCTTTGTTATGTTCTGGGTTGACAGAAATGACCAGGTATAGCGTTAATTTATTTCGTTCCTCTGCAAAGTTAAAACATTCATTTATTAAATGAAATCCGTCTTTTAGATTACAGAAAGTATTTATACGGCTCCGGATGCATGCAGAATCTCTATAATGACCTTTCAAGCCAGCATCTACTCAAAGATCAGTAACAGCTGAGAATCACATAGTCATATCTAGAACTGACATTAGAAACCGTTTCTTTGCAGGCATGTATTTGCCATGTACGTGTATTCTGATATGTGTGATTGCCTATTTTGTTACTCATAAGTAACCTAAGTTCGGTTAACTGACACTGAATTGACAGAACCTACCTAAAACTGTTTGCGCCGAAAAATCCGAAGTGTAGCTCGGCACTTTGGCATAAAACATGCTTTAGCCTGAAGACAAATGACATGAAAAACCTATGCTAAATCTGTTTCTGATTTCGGCGCAGTCTGCTAATGGCTTACGGTGATTTACAACCTGGCTTTTAAGCAGAACGCGAGGCTGTTATAACAAGCTGAAAATCTTCACGGCTGACTACTTCACAACGTCTCTCAGACATTTTACAGACTTAAACATTTCACTCCTGAGTTTCAGCGTTCTGTGAATCAGCATTCCGATTAGCTTAAGAGTCTGCTTTATGTCTAAGTTTTTCAATCTTTTTGTTTAAAAAATAATGACACAAGACTCATTGCCAGCAGCCATGAATTGGAAACTATTCGCCTCTTTATCGTGAAAAGCCTGCAAACTCCCACCTCCCCACCCCACAAAAAAAAAAAAAAAAGCAATGAAGCGGTCGGGATCATCGTAATGACCAACAGTATAATTCCATACCTGTAACTAAAATGACTTCATCTTAAGTCTTCTTACAAGTCTCCCTATTACACATTTTCTTCTCTTACAGAAACAGTGAACGGAGTCAGGTCATCAGTACTGAAATGTATGCTGTGAAAGTGTCTCCAATGTCTGTCTTTGAACACACTGAAGCGCTCAAATGGTTTAAAATAGTAAAAAGTATGTCTGGCCAATATGAGTCAGCCAGGGAAACCTCATTCTTTTAAAGAAGACAAAGTGCATACAATATTAATCTGTCTATATCTCCAGATAATAATAACAAACCACGAACAATACTTAACGTGATAAAATCACATCTACACATATCTTTTGAAAGGACTTCTTTATGTCACAATGTACTAATGTTTTATTACTGCCAATAGAAAAAATGAGAAAAACCTGCGATCCGAATGCATTTATACTACGTTTCTCAATCAAATGGCAGAGAACCCAATCTCATGTCTGAAACACACGTAGGCCCACAACTCTAACCTCTTGAACTTCAACTTCCGAGCTGGCCAGGTTTTTTGCCAGCAGCGTTTCAAACAAAACTTTACACTTCCGCCAAACAACCCTGAAGACTCGGAGAGCTGATATGAAATTTACCCCTGTGGATATTTTAAACGTGGCAGATTTTTACCTGCAGCATAAACAGGGCTGGTGAGCTGTTTACAAGATATCACGTTCACCATACGCCTTTTACTGATTTCACTTTGCGGTCTTCACAGCCAGTGCTTGATTCTCTCGATCACACCCCAAGAAAAATGGTAAATATAGGCTACCTCTCAAAAATCCTGCTCGTTTGAAGGAACACGTTTTTTTTTTGTTTTTTGTTTTGTTTTCAATTCTATATATAATGGGGTGAGAGGGAAGGAAGAGGGGCTGTTTTCTCCTCTCCTCCCAGAAAACATTCCTCCTCCCTTGATTACCTCTCATAACTAGCGTATCATCATTGCATTAACCTCCACCCCCCACCCCCACCCCTTCCAAAACAACCACAGTACTAGACCCGCTGATTTCTCATACCTACTACCTCTCTGCTCTGGGAAGTAAAGCAAAACAACCTCACAAGTTGTGACCAAGACATTTCATAGCCAACAGTCGCAGACTTCTACCGGGCACATTAGGGGCACAGCACGGTCTTTTTCTAGAGCGGAGGGGCACACGCCCTACTGGTTATACCGCATTTAGTGAGCTTTTCCTATCAAGTTCTCCTTGTTGCCTGCATTAGATAACGAAATCTTGCAGGGAGGGCTTACACAGGAAGACAGACACCTCCCATGATTCCATTTACGCACAATTATTATTAGCCCTCTTGAGATTATGAGTTTTTGCCTACAAAAAAAATGGCGAAAATAAACTTAGAGGCAGCCGTCAGTGCCAAGGTGATAAATTGCAGTGATATGGGCTGTAGTCGCCGGAAGGGGAGATTCGTGGATGTCAACGCGTTTAGAAACAAAGAAGGCTTGAATATACTAATGGGGATACTTGTTATTAACCACCAGCACTACACGGCGCTAGTTTTACAAATATCTTGACAATGGAGGCAAGGCATAGATAGAAACCAGAAACGCTATTTGTGTTGCGTATATCATCAATCTTTTAATTACCCGTTGTCCTATGATCATAGACTACTGTGATATCCTCGACTCCGGTCAGCTGCAAAACCATGTATGTATGGCAAAAGTTGAAATTGAGCAAGATGCTCTTTGTTTTCGAATTTTCTTTATATGAGACTTTCTGTTTTAACGAAACTGTTGTACATGGCAGAATATGTGGTTCAGTGAGAAGGGGCCAAGAGAACAATCAGCCTCAATGAGCCGCCTGGGACTATAATGAATGAAGTATTCGCGATACATGCTTGGATTTAAGTAAGTGGTAAACCGTGATACTTATCATTCAAGAATTTCTTAATTCGATCCACATTTAGGATTAGTAAGATACTCATCAACACTCCACGTTTCCTCGTTAATGTGAAAAGTTTGTATTTCACTGGAAAAACGGTCTCCTTTCCCTCAACATTTCTCAAGAGATTCCTGTCGTTGTGCAGCCGATAGGCTGGAGCTAACTTTGAAATTATCTGGCGATATAAGCAATCTATTACTCACACATGCTTCGACAAACGGTACGTGCACATCACGTGCAGCTTGTTAGCGCTGTTACTCCGAAAGAGTAAAGAATACCTGTTTCTATCTCGCAAGTTTTCTTCGTATGCCTTTCGTTTCTCCAGGTGATGTTATGTTGCATGGAAAAGGGTGGATAGGGAGGCGGTAACGTCGTCAGAGATAACTGATGTCTTTATCCTTCTCAGTTTAAGCTAAGGAGTCTCGTCAAGATCATCTGCCCACCGTTGAGTAAATGTGCTATGTGGTACAATGTGGTTGTGGAACACGGCTATTTCACCATAATTAGACAGAATTGCTTAAATGTGGGTAGATATCAAAAGAATGTATGAGAGATGGTGATAGTGTTCCGAGTAACGCTCGCAGTTACATGCATTTTATTTCTTCGCTGTGTCTGTAAATGGATGTAGTGTTATCAGGTGCTTGTGTCAAAACTATTTTTTTCAGTCACTTAGGAAGAACCATGCAAACATGACGCTCGACGTCAAGAGTAGTCATTTCTAAATGGCGTTATACCAAAGAAACCCCGATTATCTTAGACAGACCTGATATCCCTGATCGTATAAAACTTCTCTTTGCACAAATGCAAAATACTCAGAAATCCAGGAATTTTCAAGATGGAATTACAATTACACACAATACAATACACCTCTAGAGGTGTGGGGCACCCTCCGAAAGTTATGAAAGACCTTGTTTCAGGGGATGAGAAGATAAGGGTGGAGGGGGGAGGTAGAGAGAAAGAGAGAGAGAGAGAAAGAAAGAGAGAGAGAGAGAGGGGGGGNGGGGGGGGGGTTTCGTGGTACGAGAAAATTCTCTATAGATCGCTCGTTACGGGACCGAGAAAATAGCGAAATGTTTCCACACGTTCAACCTCCTCCCGTGGGGATTTGCCTTCCTGGGGACGTCTACCTGAGTGGCCTCCCCTTCCTTCACCAGGTGAATCATGAAGCGTATCCTTTAAAAAGACAGGTACCGTTTTAGTACAGTTCCCACGAGTTCCCGCACGATCTTCAAAGATTTCCTTAACCCCTTTTTACAACCCCGGAAATTTGTCACATATAAAATACTCGTGCCTGGCAATGAACAATAAGCTGCACCGATAATATTTCCTTGATTTAAAAAAAAAATATTTTTTTGCCGCTGTGTCCTTTTTTTTTGCCATTTCTCCATTTCCTGGCATTTTCTTGTTTGAGGGAGTTCCACATAATTACGTTGTATGGATTTTTTAAAAGCGCATCCCCTCGTTTATGATTTATAGAGCACAGGAGACAAGATGACTTCCTTTCCTCAAGTTGTATCGTTTTGCATCGAAAACGAGATGCTGAAGATACATTTTAAGTACAGGAAGTTAGGGAAGCCATCCTCAGAGTGATTGCCCCATTAGATTCTCAAGAACTTTTAAAAAAAAATGGCTGTTCAAGAGCTTAGGCGCTCGTTTCCTACTACAGTGTACGTTCTGTTTTAAATCGTAGCCCCTTATTAAAAGAATAAGGGAAAATAACTTTCAAACGTCGTAAACAGTGATATGGAAAGCCATTTGAATTTGTCATCAGGTAGATAGGAGCGGTAGGGCTGGGCCAGAGTGACGTCATCAAAGATCTTCGGGCAAGTTTTCCTCTTACTCACTCTGACCAAATGACCTACACAATAACGTCAAGTTGTTATGCTTTTTTTTTCGTTTCCTGCCAAACATCTGATTCTGACAAAATAACGGTCATCTTAGTTCAACCTATCACAAACACTAGTCAGTACTATTTGCAGGAGGTTAAGTTACACATCTGTATTATATAGCCTACAGAACAGTCTTCAAATATCTTTTGTATAATGAATTGTATATAGACTTTAAACTTGTCAGCGAATAGCACACCTTTTCAATATGTTTTTACTTTCAATTAGCTATGCTTTTAATTTATATCCATTCGCAGAATTCTTTCATTCAACCAAGATAAACTTGCAGAATAAATTAGACTTTAAAATCGCCCGCTGCCTCAGCATGTTGTTAATTTGCTTTTAATGACGTCGTTATATCCGTGCCAAATGGTTAATTTTGTGATAATAGTGAACCCCCTGCCGGCGGTCAATAACACAACCACTGCGAACTCAGCCACAAGAACCCATAGGGCAGTCACCTTCACCCAGTCTGGACACACAATTTCGTGATGTTACGAATTTGGAAATTAAACGTCATGGGGTTGAAAACGATCACATTTTACCATGAGAGACCGTCGCCCCTGTCCCGCGGCGCTCATCCTTCCCGGAGCGCTGTTGATCGGTAACCTTGTAATAACACTATATCTCACGTCCTCTCCGCTTCATCTGACTTCATCCCACTCGCCACTCGCCCATCAAGGTCAGTGAGACGTGACAAATCCCAGACTTTACATCTCCCACTGGTTCATTCTGCGGGAGCTGACATTTTGGAAAATTAAAACCTCGATGGCAGCCCGGCTCCATCACGAGGAGCTACAAGCAGGAAGGCATGCGTGCGCGGAAGCCCCGACAGCCATTTAGACACATTTCAAACTGTTTCTCTTACACTCATTTAATTAAGTTCTCTTTTTTCCCCCTCCCATACTCCTTTTCTGCTTTTCTCTCCTTCTAAAAACAGAAACATCCGTCCCTTTATGTTCGAAATTTCAAGGAGACGATAACAGAACTCAGGACGAATTGAAATGTTGTCCGCTAAATGGGTTGCCATGGAAATTGAGACTGACGCCAGATGGAAACATCCAGCTGCGAAATGGGTGCATTTCATCCTGGACCGACATAACTGTGGCAGCGTACTCAAAATCTCTCTCTTTAAAAAAAATATGTTCTAATTTGAGAGCTGCAGTCGAAACTGGGAATTATTTACAACTGTTTTTGCGTTCAAACAGGAAATCCCCTTGTAAACTTTGGTCTCCGACTTCAAGGGGATGGATGTGGACGAAGCTGCGAAGAAATTCTGTGTAATATTAGATTCAGTCCTCTCACTCGCACTGAAATTCAATATTTAGACACCGCCTGAGTCACCCGTTGTACCTGGGTCCCCCTGACAGGTATAACCTAATAGTAAACTGGGCTCGGTCCATCGTCCTGTCACCACTGAAAGTCTTAAAGGTGAATAGCACCAGTATAGGATCTTGGCTTCACCAGTTTCCAGTTTCCGTTGCCAATAATGAAACATAAACACGAACGAACAAACTATAATTAATGGATCAGAAACTGCTCTCTTAGCTTTCTGTGAGAGTGAGCGCCTATGTAAACTTGAATGTTCATTGTACATATGATAAAGAAGTCTCGACGCCAAACAAAAACAACAACAACCATCACTCGAATTTGACTGCATGGACGCTTACTGCCATGCTGATATGGACATGTAAGTGTTAAATTGCTGCTATAAAAGATAAATTCTCCAGAGACAAAAAGGCATAGTCGCACAGCCCTGCATAACAGCTTAGTAATGTTTTATTCAATAGACAAGCTCAAATAATAAACTACTTTAAATACCAGCATTATGTAACGGCATAACCAATCTTTAAACATGCACCTAGTGGCTTCTAAAGCCGATTTGCAACACTGTGGCTTAACACTGAATACTGAATTCAGCTGGTCGAGTGTTTCCAAACTAACTTTTACGGTTCATTCAGTTAATAAGAGTTGGCCCTTCCTTCAGCGCTAAGTCTTGAAATGGCAAGTCGCTCAATAAGGTAGGTTAATAAGCGGCCTTTCATGATTAACCTGGATTTTCTTACGCTCCCGGATATGCATGCGGCATTCAAAGCTTTGCCAAAGTATGAGTCTGTTTGATGTAGCAGAATTCTTATTGATTACAATATTGACAAAAAGATAGGAACAAGCACGGCCATGGCAATTCAGTTCATGACTGAATCATATTATTATTTACTTGATTCCATCTCGTAACAACACTGCAAACGGTTAAATCATAACCGTTTAATGAGGTATTGAATAGGAAAGCCAATTTAGTCAACATGTTAAGAAGAAACGATCCACTTTTTGGTTAAGCCACATTCTTCAAGCATTAGATATTTCTCTTTCTTCCCCCCGAACAAGAATACTGTCAAAGCAAATAATTACTTCTCACGACCCAAATCTACAATCCTTGAACCACAGTTCAATACCTTTTTAAAGGTGTTATTTCTATAGATATTCAAATAAAGATTTTTTTTTTTTAAAATTTTTATATATCACTTCTGCAACCGCTAATGTAGTGGTCTCCGACACACTAAAGAAATCCAAATAAAAAAAACCAACTGATTCAATGGAGATGCCATTCTCTCGTTTACACAATTGAGGAATTCTACAAGCAATCAGATGCTCGTCAAATTTATGGCTGATTCAAGAAAAATATCCTGTTTCAGAAAGCTGAAGGAACGTGCATCTTTCAACCAGAGAGCGCTTTTAGGAGACTTCCTGTTGGGCATGCATTAACCGGCCAATAATCGACTAGGGAGAAATCGATCGGGGGTTTGACCAAATGAAATATAAAAATGTTCACGCATGAATAACGCAGAAAGGCAATTTCACTAAAACAGCTTAGACTAGCTAAACTTTATGCCATGCGGTGAAAAACGAACCAGCACGCTTGAAATGCTAACTGAATGTAATGCATTGATTAGCTTGAGCTGGAAAGGAACCTGACACACTCAACAGAATCCAATCTACATTGCTAAAGGCGTAGCAAAAGGGTTCTTAGGGTAGGTCCATATCAAAAGCATATCAGCCGCGCTGTAGCTGTGCTAGCCAAAAGTAGATTGCTCATTTTATTGCCATTAATCATGCACACCAAAAGAGCTTGTGAACTGCACCATTCCTAACCGCTGGAGCTTCTGGTTAGGACGATTGTAAAGACAAAGGGAGCATCTTCGCATTGTGTTGCTTGGTCGCTTTTGGTCCAGACTTACCCTCTGCTTTGGGTGAAGGGCGCTGGAAGGTGGGGGGGGNGGGGGGGGGGGGGGGGGGGGGGGGGTTGTGAGGAGCACAGAGCAATGTTGTAGAGTGCAGTCAGGTTGTTAAGTGTTTAGATACATAAACAGAAAGCATGAAATGATCGATCTGGGGAGGGTGGGGTGGGGCTCGAGAACAAATGCCCTCATGGCTCCTTTTATCCACATCAATGCAGATTTACACATGCTCATATAGTTTCGGAAGATATTTATGTCTGCCTCTGAGATGTTTACCAAACTTTGACAAGAAATTTTGATGGTCGATTCAAATGCAGCGAGTGGAAACCTTGATTGCAAGTCTTTCATGTGCAAGCTGTGGAATAATCAACTACATAATCAACTATAGAGTGGCTTGATTTCCTTGCTCATTCCACCGGAAGCAAGCATTCGCCGTCACGTTATCGGTATGAATGAATAATAATACGCAAGATACAGTTCATATGGTTAGATATAAGACAACTTGAACGCCTACACTAAATCGTGATTATCCAGTAACATTGTCGTAACTGACAGGTGACAACACTGTACATACGACGGTCCTCAAGGACATGGTCGAATACATTATCTTTGAGCAAGAGAAATAATCAATACGAGAGAAGAGCAATGCACCTCAAAGGAAAAGGTCGAGAGGAGAATGAGGATATTTTAAACTTTTTTTCAAAGGAAAGGAAGAGTGTTTGAAACAAACATCACATCAGCATTCAATTCCAGGCCTTAGGAAACGTGAAAGGGTAAGAGACTGTATTTATACTGAGAAAACAGCTAGGTACTTAACACCTTCTCGAAATGAAGCCTGAAAAAATAGATTGTTATTCAATGCATAACGCAACGATCGATCTAGGACTCAACAAAAGAAGATTCTTCTGTTATCTGTATTCATGTTTTATCAGGTTACATGAATACAAACGAGCCGTGAGCTTCTTTCTCTCGCCCCACCCCATCTCCCAC
>JAWQUT010000095.1:1789210-1808463 GCA_033807755.1 Ellobium chinense
CTTCCAAAAAAAAAAAACAACCCAGAAAAACAACCCACTTAATGCTTATCCTCGAGGCAGAATTCGGACACACTGCCTGCACTTGATTCTCCAGCTATTTGATTCAACTTTAACACAACAGCGGCATGAATATGCGCCAAAAATGTGTTGGGTAGCCTTTGATATCAGCTTTACTGCTCCCGTTCCGGAAGTTTATCCCACAACGCCAACACCTCAGAATGGTCTGGTGAGGAGAATTTAAACATATCCACACCCCCCCCCCCCCCCCNCCCCCTATTCAAATCAATTTTACTGCAGGTGAGTTTCGATTTAGTGATGCGCAAAGTAATGGTTTTCATTATCGCACCTCCTTTGTTTGCGCTGAGCTAATCTGGGGCTGAAAATTCAATGGCTTCAATGGCATCAGTTCTGAAAAACAACAATCTTGCCCGTTAACAGTGTCGCACAAACAAGACAGAACGAACGACTTCGGCAGGAATGTTCTTGGTACATACAGCAGTAAAATTCACCAGTTTCACAGCTGCTTTGGAAATGGCGTGGCGAAAGGAACTAAACAGGAGGGGCATATATGAAAGGGGTGCAAACGTCCTCAAGAAGAAATGGGGTATCCTTATTCACTGGTCGTACGCCAACACGAACACCATATAAAATGACTTTGTTTCGTTTCTTATACAAAAGGTACAAAGGCAATTTGTATGGGCGTGGGTGGGAAGGATGATTTTATTGTGGAGAGGAGGGGAAAGAACGTTGGAATATCTTCGCTAAGTTCCTTGTAGTACCTGGATACCTCACATCTTTCTGACTTTGATTTTTCCTAGCTCTCCCTCTTTGACTTCTATGACCTGCACACAACTGACATGATTGATTGCCCATCAACCCATAACTTCTCCTCTCCTCACAGGCCACGGAGATCCCACATCTCCTAGACTGAAGGTGCTCATGCTACAAGCAAGAAGACGGACAGTTTCCGCTACATTCCTACCATTTGAGTAAGCAAATCTCTAGCGGCTAGCGGCAGAAGCTTTGGTAAAACAAGGACTTATGGTCTGTATACCCTCCCCTTCTAAAATGTCTGTCGATACTCTCCTGTGATTCCCCGTCGGCTCGGTGACCGATAAAAGGCAAATGTGATATATATATATATATAATTACTGTATGAATGTCTTTGCCCTCTCCCTTAATATACCCAAATAACCATTATACCTTTTCTCCCCTTCCACGGCAACGCCACTGGCTCACAGACCCGGAAAGTATCACCTTCACTTTGCGAATTGATGAGTTTGACTGAAGTATAGCAAATCGCATTTCGCACCGTTGAGTTTTGACCTTTTGCCTCGGTGCAGTTTAAAGACGAATCGTGTTACTCATTTATTTCAATATCCCTACTCACACGGAGAGACGGATAGCACAGGCCAACGATTTTCAACTTTAGGCTCTCAGAGGGCCATTTATTTGTCCGACAGCTACTCCTCCGCGTGCGCAGTTTTTGCATCATTGAGGCAAGACCATTAAGTCCTTTGCACATTATCATACACATGTAGGCCAAAAGTGGACTTTGATGAAGAATATCCTTACTGAGAAATAACACTGCACTAAACCTGTACATCTCACCTTAATACACTGAAAGCTGAAGACCATATACAATTACACATGTCCTGCCTGACAGATTTGCATTATGTGTAGGTCTTTGGGGAAAAAAAAGTACAATTTTATTATTATAATATTATTATCAACAACAGCAGTCAGTTACCTGTATCTGGCATAGAACTTATTGCAGGGAAGGAAAAAATCGTGGGCCACATGTGGGCTTTAAGTTGGACACCCCTGGTACAGACTATCGGGGAAAACTGAAATTAGCAGAACATAAGCAAAAGAATCTTGGGAGTTTGTAAGTCCCGTCGCATCCGCCGTTCTCCCCACGAACTCCGTAATGATTTATTTTCCTTTTGGCTGAATTTTTTTTTACAAAAAAGAGGAAAAGATAGAGAGGAAAGAGGGAAGGTGGGAGCGTTAGGTGTACAGTATGTTGGAGGGAAGAAAGTGAGATCAGGCAAAGAGGATCTCTACTGATAAGTGATATAGCTGGGGTTCTGGGAAAACAATGATGGGATGGAGGCAGTAGCATATATTGGCAGGTTAGACCTCCGTTGAGCTAAGGTCGTCTCAAATGATTGATACGACATTTCTGTATAAAGCATCCCACTCCCCCTCTCCAATCCCCTCAACAACCATTGAGGCCAATCAGGTACGTGTACCGTGCACCCTCATCCCTCACATAAGACAACCTTGCTACGCCACTGAGTTGAGGCCGCATGAAAAAGCTGAGACAGCTAATCACTTACCCAAACTGCGAGTCGCAGTGATGATTCTGATCTCGGACAGCAAAAAAGAAAAGAGGAAGTGGAATCTATCAAAGTCCCAGACTGCGCTAGAGGGAGAACCCCAAAAAGAAAAATAAAGACTCATCCCTGCCTTCTGCACTCTTGGGACCCCACCGGAATTGTGTTTATTTTCCTTCAGTACCAGCGCAGCAGGCCCCGGCGACCAGCGAGATGTGCTTCAAACTCAAGCGCTTTGTTTTCATAATATGACTTGACTTCCTTGGAATAGCTTCGGGTTAGGCTTAAGGTCGCAACACCGAGAAGCTTTTACTTCTCACGCTGATAGACCTCATCATTATTCTAAACCGTTACTTTACCAAAAGTGGAATGCTAGCTAGCTACGGAGAAGGTGGAAAACAACTATAATCTTCCACTTATCAAGAAGTGAAAGTTGGAGTTAAAGTAGTATGGCTATCTCCAGCTCAACAGGCCTTGCGATGGTCAACCAGCGAGGTAAAGAAGTCAGGGAGGCACTAGACAGGAGAATATGGTGACAACATCACAATACAGACAGACGTGGACTTCACGATTTTCAAGTGGGTTCTAGGAACACAGAGAACCGGAAGGAAATTGTCACCAACTTCTTATTATATTATTGTCTCCACGATCCTGTCACCGGTTACGATATAAAGCGATGCGAGAAAACGAAAACTGTCGACAAAAATGCATGCCACATACATCGTACCATTACAAAAAAAAAGTCCAAAGCTGGTTAAGTTGCTCTGTCAGAGCATTGTAAATTGCTAACAGGAGGTGTCCGTATGTTTTCCAAGCCTTCATTTATACAAAGGAGACGAAAGGGTGTCTTCTCTCCGACAAAATACCGTTAACTAGAGCCCAAGCTGTGAGGAAATTGGTAAACTCAGCCACCTGTGAATCATTATTTGGCCCAGTCTGCAGGATCGGGTATACTGGATAGTAGAGATTAAGACAAGCCTGACCTCTCTGTCTTCAGTTACTGGCCTCTGTGCCGCTTTTCGTAGGGCTTATAACGGTAAGCGTGAAGATTAATTCTCAAGTCGACCTTGCATGATGTTATATGCTCAGATGTGTTTTTTTTTTAATCTGACAGAAGATGCCACGAGAGCTTTGGGTGGATTGCAGACAAATCGGAATAAGTATCTCTCCTCAGATTTGTATTTTCACTAAGGCGTCGATGTGGCTGTTCCATGTTGCGTATTTGTGGAGAACAGCAAAGGCTGAGGGTTCAAAATCTCCGAGTAATAAAATAACATAAGGACACTCAGGGTCATAATATAGGTGAAGTCCAAGACTTGTAAAGGGCCGAACGAAGTTCTTCCTTTGAAGAGCATATATTGTGTCCGATCTTCGCGACTGTCACCTTTTATATGGAAGCAGTAGATCTGTTAGAGTTGCTGCAGACGCGTTTCTATGTAGGGTCTGGATGATGGAGTCGGTATTTGTGACTCTCTTCCTCCTCCTCCTACTTTCTCCTCTTCTTCTCATCCTACTACCATCACCACCACCATCACCATTACTACTACTACTACAACTATTACCACCACTACTATTATCATCACCTCTACGTCTACTACTACTACTACTTCCACCACCACCATCATCACCACTACAACTACTACTATTACTACTACTACTGCTTCTAATACAACTATTAATAATGTGGTGATAGTGATGGTAACGAACGTTCGAGGCGCTGATGGTACGAGTACTTTGAAGACGTTCTACAAGTTGGTGCTTGTAGGGTTATTTCCTCACTGGCTGAACTAAGAGGGCTGCCAGGTTTTCAAATGTATTGAAAAGAAATCAAATTAAGATGAAGTCGTTCCTGGTCTGCCCGCCAAGAGGTGAGTAAATAGGAAGACACAAGATAACGTCACTCTAATTCAAACTATAAGTGTGTGTTATTACATTTAGATCCACGGTATGCTGGAACGAGGAAAAGCTGAGCTGTCGCTGACACTTGCCAAATAAAAGCACTGCTGGTGACCTTGACTAGTTTTTGAAATGGAACGTATGTACCCAAGTGCCTTTGACAACTGCATCTGCAGTTATCAGATCATCAAAATATTCACATATGATCTTGGCACTTTTTTGCAGATGAGGATAAAGGTCAGAAACACGTAGATACGGTGCTAGCTTGAAACACCGTGAGAGCTACCAAGAAGTGTGCACTGACTGCATGTGAAAATACTTGAACTTTCGTCACTTTGCTTACTCTGGTTTTAGATGCAACTGTTAAGGCGGCGCAGAGCTCTGGCACTCCGGAACATGTTGATACCAGACACCATCCAAGGGTTCTCAACATTTCAGAGTCTGATCTCCGCACCTTACATATGTTTTAGATCTCAGATCCTATAGACATAAAGATCTCACATCACATGGGTTCATCTCTCACGGCTCATGTTGGGGTGCACTGGATTAGCTACGTTTCTATACTTGCCTTCATCTTGTTCTGCTTGGTGGTCCATCGGATCCGACAATGGCAATGCTACGTCTTTCATTTGGAGTATTTCCGCAGGTGACAGTGTGAACCAGTCCAGCATAATCAAGACCTTGAACAAATTGGGCACTACTTGTCCACAGAAGCTGCCACCTGCTATGCAGTCGCATGGCGTTGCGTGTTTATGTCGTCTACATGATTCTGGCAGCGATTTTACTCAACGACATATTATGAAGCAGACATGGTGCCGCCCCCCCCCCCCCCCCCCCNCCCCCACACACACATACTTACATAATCGTCTGAACATCCACCTAACTATCAAACTCTTTAAGATGGATGTCACAGAAACCTGTAAATGTGCCTTGATGTAGTCCTTGCATTCGAAAATGACAGATATTGGTAATGCCATACCGAGGCTCAGCTGGAGCTCAGTTTATATCCGAATCCGGCTTACATTAGAGTGACGGGCTGGTCGTCTGATAAGGTAAAACTCCACAATAATTATTGTGAATGAAATCTAAAGCTGGACTGAGTCTTAGTCTTGCCGTGGTTGCGGAGCCAACGATCGATAAGTTTCCACTTGAAGTTACAGGAAAGAATCAGTGTGTTGGCGTCTTAGAAATTAGAGTTGACAGGTTTCCATAGTGAAAGACACCATCTGAACATTCGACCTTCGTGAAATACTGTACTGATATTGTCATATTTACGCTTTCAAATGTACGTACTGCCAGACTGGAATTTGAAAGAACCTAATAAGAACATATTGTTTAAATCTTTTACAGTAGTTCAGGCATGACAAAATAACATTAAGCTACCCTAGTATCTGTTTTATTAAAGTTCTGAAGGAAATGTAGTAACGTAATTTCCTCGTTGCTTTTCCGTATGTGCGACAATGACCTTTCTAATTGCGCAAATACAGCTCTGTTTCATGGTTGTGAACATCATTTTGTTGATATCAGATATATTATTTTGTCTTTGATCTACTCTGTTGTCTGATATTAACTTAGAAAAGAGCGGTCATTACGAGCTCCGGGCACACTAAGGCCAAGGCTAGAAAAAAGTATTGAGAGGACGTCCTATAGAACGACCAAGCTGAATAAATAACTGAAAAACAATACCTGTAAAAGAATGTTTCTCCGCAAGGGCAAACACTCTTCCTGTTACACAGAGCAGCATGAGGTTAAGGGCTCCACTGAAAATCAATGTCGTTTTGACGTTTCACCTAAATGATGGGCAAGCTGTGCGTAATACTTATGCACATGTACATAGCGTCATTTCATTGAATTTTGTTGGCTAAACTCCGACATTTCCCATCCCGAAATGAGGATAATTCAATCTCTGTGATGAAATTACCATAATCGACTCAGGAGCCAATGTCTGTCTAGCTGCCTCAATAGAAACGCTGAGATTTTTCAATCAAATGGCCATCCATCTATCCCGGTGCACCTTACTGGGTGATGAGAATGAAATAGAGCGAGAGAGATATATGTAACATCGAGATAAACTGACAGACACATACGCAGCAGCAGCTTGAAAAAGTGCTCTTCGCCAGATTATGGAGTGCAGGTCTGACTGTATGAGTGGTCGGGGGAGGGCATGGGGAGGGAAAACAGAATGCGAATCAGGAAAGAAACAGCTGGAGAAAGACAGAGTGAGAGAAAAAATAAACTGATAGGGCTTTTTATATAATCGCTGCTTTCCTATTTTTTTCCTTAACCGCTGCCGTGATGGTTCTGCACAACTTAGCGCACAACGATTTCGATCATCGTGAGTTAGTTTGTGGAAATTGTGTAGGAAGGTGATAGAAACCTAATCATCGTTCATAACAGTTAACTTGAGGGGTCGAGAGCTACATGAATTAAGTTACTTCGTCTTCGATATTAGGTAATCGTATGAGACTGGCGTTCTGACGCAAAATTCAAAGCGATTTTATTGCCATACCCGAGAGAAATCTTGAGTTTGGTAAGCTGACTCGTGAGACTTAACTAGCCAATGAGCGACGTATAACCCAATCATGATTTTACCAGCGGACTAGGCTTGCCGTGTTGTGTAAGGAGTGCTTCTGATAAACAGGGGGCCAAACGATTCAGCATTAAAATCCAGCTATGTCCTGAGGTGTGAAGCACGTCAGCGCCAGGAATAGCAGGTGATTAGCGGCGGTGACAGAACTCGGGGGCCTCACAGTTCATGGAGATGACAAACCTCAGCCCAAAGGCACTCAACATGACAGCCCGACAGCCAGCAACAAGGATACACTGAGGCTAGAGTACGAGAGAGTCGTTTGAAATAAATAAAACAAGTATGGCATCACATACACGAAATGGAAATGAACTCCAAGAGGTTGCAACTTGGAGCGGTGCGGGCGTTTTCAGATTATTAAAGATAAAACTGTGTTGAGTCACAGTAGTCACAGCTGACATATTTGTACCAGCACATATTATAGTTACACTAATCAATAAAGAAATTTGACGTGAATGATAGTGAAGCGCTGACTGGTATGTCAGCCAAAAAATTCAAACCAGTATGTACATTCCGGCTGTGGTAATGACTAAAATTGTAGAAACAATAATTGCATCTCTATAAGCCGAATCAGCGTATAGCCCTAAGGGCACTACTATAGAACACGAATCTTTGGCAATGTCCTCAAGGGTCTTTCTACTTACGCACTCCTTTAACAACATGACAGGTAGAGTGACATTATCACTGTGTTTCTTCTTTGCAAATCCTCTGACAAAATGGCTAACACCTCAGTTATTCAACTGTTCAAATTAAGTTAGAGAACGCAAATCAGCTAACGTCGTCTATAAGGGGTAGATGGACTTTTGCGAGTGGGGGTGATTGTACGACTGAAAGAGAGAGAGAGAGAGAGAGAGAGAGAGAGAGAGAGAGAGAGAGAGGGGTTAGCACTATTAAGTTTGTTTTCTTTTCTTTCCAGAGAGGAAAGCAAATCTTGGCCATATGTTTGCCCACGCGTCTGTAATGTTTACAATATGTCGCTTTGTTACAATCAATACACCGCACTCAGGCCCCTTGCTGAAAGCAGATTATAGCGCCCGCGGTTGAATCTGCACTAAAGGTGGAGTCGGTGGCTGATGACAAAATGATGACTGGACAATGTTGTGCAGGAAAAACAGGCAGTCTGGCATTATTAGGTTGCGCAAACTGCAAAAAATGATGCAGTGTGCACTGGTGAGGCTTAAGAAGCAACTGCATTAACAACACATGGTATGGTGCTATGCCCAAAACTTGAATTATTTCGGTCATAACATGATGACAAACGTGACCTGTCTGCTGATCTCTCTCGGAGCAAAAAGTTTTTAAAAATCAATAGAAGGATATTTGGGATCATGGCCTACGTATGACCCAGCCCCTTTAGAGTGTCAGAAAATCTGTGCCCAAACACCTGCTAGAAGAGGGTGTCCTTCCACTGAAGATCTTCTGCTGCCAGTAAGATCGTTTCTTACTTATTATAACAACAACAACAACAACAACAACAACAACAACAACAACAACAACAACAACAAGAAAATGCAGTTTATAAATCTCGTATCCACGCTAATGCCACTTCACACTACTCATCACACTATTCAGGATGCAGATCTGCATTTAACTTCAAGTGTACAACTGGCATACTCGTAGTTTGAAAGAAACATGAAAACTTATTATGAGAGTTTCTAAGTCTTGTTTTAGTCCTAAGTTAGCATCGTTATAAATGAAAGTAAAGCAACACGTACAACGTCACATGACGTAGATTCAAATTTTGCCAAAGTTTCAGGCAGCTTGTTTTTCTATCCCAAGGAGCTGTGCAGCCACGGTACTTACGCAACCAATGTTCGTCACTCTTTATTTAACTTTCAGAAGCCACTCTCCAGTGACCATCACCATTCTCACTCTGCAGAGAATCAGATCAAATTTTGAAGCTAATTACCCGCACAGCGGGGTACACCATCGGTTATCAGAGCAGAAAGAACTTGCAAACCTCTGAAGTAAGTTACTTTTCACTTCTATAACCTATTCCGGATCTATCTTCTGAACCCTCCCTTCCCCTTCATACTTTAAATATATTTAAGGATACAACTCCCCTCCAGCCCTAGGAAAAAACATCACCAGGCCAGGCCCTGGGCAGACCATGCGAGTATAATTCAATAAGCAAAACAGTTCGAGAGGAATCAGCCTTACGCCAGGAACCTTCTCCTCTTTCATCAATCTCGCTCACCAGCGGCTCAGACTGCTCACTGTAGACGTGTGGACGCACTCACCCTGTGTACGCTACAGGGCCCGGGCCTTGTTTAATGCTAAGAATGTTCACTTCACTAAGTCCACATCTTCGTCTTCATTAGGCAGCCAACTCACTGGAACATGCATGTGCGCAGCCAGTACAAGTTTCGAGTTTCGAGTGCCCAACAGGAAGGAGGCTAGGCATACTCTAGATGCTTCCGACGTACATAATAGAACAAAATGTTTGGCTTGGCAATAACAGCACAAAATCCACTGATGGTACGGTTCATGTGTAAGGACAGATATGAATCATGGGTCTTAAGGACGGGAACAGTACATTACAGCCAGGAACCGGTCTTTGGAGCTGATTAAGGCAAGAAGCAATGAAACATTCTTATATCGAATACGGATATTAGTCCAAAAAATCTTTAAACTAGAATACCCGTCATTTTGTTAGGAAGAAAATCAAACGATGGGATAAAAGACTTTTTCGTAAGGATCCAAGATAACGTTTTCCTAGTTCAACCTGTGGGTAAAGAAAATTATTTACTGTATGCCCTTCAGAATTGAAACTCATGGGTGAATTAAGAAATTCAGCGGAAATGTTGTATAAGAAAAGCTCGAGGACAGATGACGTGAAGTATAGCATCCATTCATACAGATCACCACTTCGGCATCAAGAACCTTTTAATGTGGGAAAATGTAAGCTCAAGACCGTCCAAAATGCAAAGTTCACACTGTGTGACATTTGCAAGTTAATATCATGCGCAAGATTTGTACAGGATTTTGGAGGCAAAAGAGATTAATGGATGGGCCCCAGTCAAGACTTCGTTGGGGCCGGAGATCAAAGACTCTTAGCCCGCTAAATCAATATTCTAAATAACATAGGAGCGGAACATGACAAGCCTCTGGAATATTCGTTGAATACTGTCTGTCATCACCAGTATTATCGTTCAGTGTGAGTTTTTTTCGGGCGAGAAGGTTCATGTACAGAGTGGGCCAAGGCACACAAAAAGACAAGACTTGAGTCGCCAAGAACAGAAACAATCGACAGCCTAATATCATGATTGATTAACGCAAGTTTGTGAGTCGGGGTGGAAAGTGGGGGAAAGGAGATGATAACTCAAAGTTTGTAACAGAGGATATTCTGAGCTTGCCATCTAATGATATTTGTTTCAAAAACCCGCTCGTTTGAAATGTTACATATTATTTATTATATGTAAAAATTAACCCATGGTTGACTTCTGGCTGACAAGAGCAATCCGCCACCAGACTGTCGCCGCGGAGAATAATGCAAAACATGGTAATCCTAACGTCTGGACTTATTCAGACTCCACATGGTTTCTCCTCCTCTTGAAGTACGTGCCGTCATTTTTAAAATAAAAGGACTAGACCCACCGTATGGGTCATTATAAAGACTACAGAAAGAATCGGAATGTTTTTCGCACAAAAGGCAAGTTTCTTCTTCCAAAGGAAACCGTTGTTTGTATATATCGCAATACGATGGTGGTACATAATGACAACGAAGGTGAAAAGGGTAGCTACTTGCGAAGTCTGTATCACAAGCCCTCGACTGCGCCCTGATCACTGGCTACACCAGGCCCGGGGAAGTATTGATGTCGCCGTCTTGAGGGTATAGAGAATCAATAAGCGCATTTCATAGCTGTACAAGGGCCAGAGCAGACAGTAAGTAGAGATCCCAATGCTCTGCAAGCACCTAATCGAGCCTACAACGTAAACGTATGATAAAGATTCAAGAAGCCGTGTTTTTTCTCAGTCGTAAAACCTCTCCAGACATAAATGCACAACGTTCACAATACGAGTAGTTATCCCGTATTATCCTTCCTCACATAACAATACCCAGGAAATATAGAGATTCACTTTGCATTTCCTCATGTGTGGTAAAATCTCTCCAGACGGATGCTGTGCACGTCATTTATTAACTTCACAGTGTATTTCAAATCACCTGGGAGCAAGTAAATGATGTCTGGGTCTATACATAACCATTTGGCTTAATTTGCATAACGTCTGCCTGATATACATGAAGTCAAAGCGTAGAATATAGTACATGTAAGCGTACCTAATCTACATATCTCGAGGGTAATTGTATCTCCAACATTAAGTCTATGTGAGCTTTAGCGCAAGACTTACATCGTCTATCTTGATCGGCTGAATTTCTCATGGTCAGAAATTTCTTGCAAAACAGAAAAAAAAAACGTTTCTGCGCGGCTAGTCTTTGTAAGATGCATACCGATGAGCGGACTTCTAAGACTGGTCTAGACTAGTTTCATTTAAAAGCTATCGAGACAAAAGAATAGGAGCTATTTTCACAAGCCTACTGTTTTACATACAGTTAAACTGCCATAAGAGATGTATTTCTGAATATGCTGCCATCTCACTGTCAATAAAATAATAAGGTATTAGGACCTTTACGTGGAAGACGCAGGATGTCTATTATAACATGAGCGACAAGCATTGTCGTCCTGAGAAACTCGTGTATCACACAATTCTTCCAAATCATGATGAAAGAAAACAGAATTGGTTATAACGTATAAGAAACTCAAGAATCGGATCCGCCTAAGAAGAACCTGATGCTGAACTGATTTTTAACAAAAACTCTAAATGTTCCAAGACCCGATCTTACAGACAAAAGCTGTCTTCCACTGACAGACAAGAATTACAGTGATGTAGAAAATGGGCACCTTTGAGAGACAAGAAAACTCTTGAAGAGTCTTAAAGAAATCACAAGACAAGAAACTTGGGCAGGGCTTGTCAGTTTCGCTTTTATCGGAAGGAAGTTTTATGTTGAACGCATAATAACAGTCTAGTAAGGATTTCAAAAGCAAGAAAAAATAGGTGGCGCCCATTGCAAGAAACAACAGAAAGACACATCAATTTCATTTCCATCGGAAGAAGTTTTATGATGATCAGATGACAGTAATAAGGATTTCCAAAGCAAGAAGAAGTAGGTTGTGTCCATTGCAATTCGCATGGAAACACACTCTATTTCTCTATTTAAGAGTTCAGTTCTCTTGTCCTTCAAATGATCGGGTTTTCAGCGCGGATCATTGTATAGGAGAAATAAAGCCGTGCATGATCTTAAATTTCTAGTGCTTAAACTATAACCAGCAGGCTGAATTTCTGTCCTTTCTTCAAGAGGGTCGAGCTAGTTGCTGCCTCCTCTTGAAGTTCCCTGGCCACATCAATATGCGGGTCATGTGACACAATGTCCAGACACTCAGCATGAATAATTTACATTACATCTTTTTTTTTTGGACACCCTCGGCTTGTCGTCTGTTTCCTCGGATGTGTTTCCTCATTATCAGATAGTGTTTGGCCAAATTTGAGAGCTCGCTGGAAGGTGGCGTAGAGAGAGAAAGAAAGAAAGAAAGAAAGAAAGAAAGAAAGAAAGAAAGAGACAGAGAGCGAGAGAGAGAAAGAGAGAGAAAGAGAAAGAGAGAGATCGAACAGCGTCTGTTGGGGACATTGGCATTGATAGAGGAGCCCTGGGACCTGTGTCCCCTTCAACATGCGTCTTGGCCCTCGACTCAGCCCCAGCTGCCTCCCATGACAGGTACATTTCGGTGAATCATTACTGCATGCCACTGCATTTCAGTAAAAAAAACAACCGTCTATCTTTCCACCCCTTTCCTTCCCAACCCGCCTCCCCGTGTCCCAACCAAATGACGTCGCCCTTTGCTAAGTCACTGGTCATCATCATCAACCCCTCACTCTCCCCTGTTCCTTCTCATCTGTCCCTCACAATCTCCCGTTTCACTGTCATCGCTTTTTATCCCATCTCTCTCTCTCCTGTCTTTTTCATCTCCGCCTCTTCCTTCCCCTCTTTCCTTGTTTGTGTCAAGAAAAACATATGCTCCTACCTCTCATCTGCCTCCTGAAGACACTTCAATGTGTTACGGTTGATGATTAGGGAAATTACACAAGGAATTCTGAGCATGCGTGTGGCTTCGGTGCCATAGAGGGGAGGGGATGAGGTCGATGGAAGCAGTCTCAGACAATGGAGCCGAAAGTGATGGAACTGGCAGCAACAGAAGTACAGACGAACTAGAAGACAGTTGATTGGTTTAACGAAATCTGAGTCTGCGATGGAATTTTCCTTGATAACGATGCTGACACGGGACAGAAATAAACACTGCAGATCTCATTCCAGGTATGTCACATTTATTTAAACCACTAACAGATGAACAAACAACAACACCTCAAAGCTTCATGCACAATTGTTCAGAGAGGGAAGAAAGCTAGTGGCAGAATAAAAAACCATAGGATCATACCTAGGATGTAACGCAGCTCAACTCCCTTTGAGTGCAGAACGTGAATGGTCGAAACACTTGTTGGAGAGGAGTTCTTCCTTTCAAGAGTTTCTGTTGCTTCGCTCTTTGTAGCAGAGGACTTCCTATCTCTTAACGAAATGACTCAAACAATTCGTAAAGTTTCAGACAGAAAAAAGGGAATTGTGGCATCGCTGACGTTATTTACATCTCTGTTTTGAATGCTGTGTATTGGATGACAGTGGTGATATAAAGACACATATTATTATCTCTGTGTTTTCCCTAGTACACAGAATGTCTCTATGATGGGTGATCGATCGAAACGGAAATCAATGATTCGACGTGCCCCAAGCCAATGAGTAGTCCCAGAATCGTCAGCGGCAGTAGAAAAATAATTGACATTGGAGAGAATGCTCTCACGACACAACATCGGCCTCTTCAGTTAAAGAGAAAAGCCTGAAAGGGGATACTGAAAGCGCCCGAAATCTGCTCCTCCCCGCACATATTATCACGCATACATCATACATATAGTCTATACCCAGAATTTCACGAATCTGTTACTTTCACAAGCGTATCCTGTAGGCACAAGGATGAATTATGCCAGTGTGGGCTGGGGTTGACCCCTGACGATGGACCTACATCCTCATTCTCTTTTTCATCCGATCCTCATGGCAGAAATTCAGAATCTCACTATGGTATGAATTCCACTATAATTCAAATATTTTTTTTCTCTTTTGTTTTTCCTTCCATTTGTTCCATTAATTAAAAAAATTCTGGTAATCTAAACTGTCAGTGATTACATTTTGAATATGGACTTACGGCCGCAGCCTTTTTCTAGTCCTGAAGTTGAAATGTCTCTTAGCCCTCCTCCTCTATGCTGTTTTTCCATCAAATAATCAATATACACTTCCCTGTCAGCGAACAAAAACAAAACAAAACGAACTCTGCCACCGACCTACATGCATGCCTACTCTTCTAATTAGCACAATATTATATCGTCTCTTTCCCTCCGTTTAAAAAAATATCAGCCTCTCTGTCCAATGACATACCAGAATATCATTGGCTCTGAAGCTGGCCTTCATTGTTGCGTCTACTAAATCCTTTCCCATCCAACAAGTCGATAGCCTACCCTCTAAAACTCTACAAATCATCCTTTTAGCATTTACAGTGTAATTACCTGGGAATGATATATATATATATATATATATATATATATATATATATATATATATATATATNAAGCGAGGAGGGGGTGAAGGAAGAGAACAGAGAAAGGAGAAATTCCGGTCATCCCAGATTTCAGTGGCCTATTTCGATTATGGGCTAAGGGCTACACCCATCTCCTCACATCCACACACCAGCCTCTTGCTTAGTGCGTCACTGCCTTTTCCTCCTCTTTCCCTTCTCTCATGTCGTGTATCAGACCACTGTGACGTGACTGTCTAACATATTATTTTTACATCATCTGAATTCTTCCCCCTCCCAAGGGCCCAATAACCACGATTAGTCGAAAGATAAGCTGCTCGCGAGGGATCTAGGAACACATGAGGAGAGGGCAGAGAGCATAGCGGGCTGATTCCTGAAATTTCAAGAATCCCGTTACCAAGGAGAGAAAGGCTCGATTCTATCTTCCATTTCGATACTCAATACAAATCAGGTCTGAGAATTGTTTTGCAGTTTTGATACCTTTCAAGATAATCTTAGGTTCTTTAGTGAGCCATAGCATGCAAGAGGATGGATTCAAAGTGTGTTAAAAGGTTCAACAGCATATTTTTTTTTCACAGCTCCACTGTTTTATGTTTATTGTATATCAACATCCATCGGCGCCAACACGGCAAGTATCAAAACTATCGGAACGGGATCAAAATATTATTAAAATTATTTTTAAAAAAGCCTTAAAGTAAAGTTTTAATATCGATATCAACATCGATAGTGCTGGGTATCAAACATAAGAGATGGTTCTTTTACTAAACTATCGATACTAAGAAACGATCTTGCCCTTCATTAGAAGAGAAAAAGACAGATAGAAAGAGAGGGTTGATGCACCACCATTAACCGTCCAAAGCGGATGGAAGCAAATACTGTCTAGAGAGCATCACTTTTGAAGGATAATCTTACTCAGGGTGTGCAGTAGGTATTAGACAGAGCGACAGACAGACAAACCGGCAGGCAGGCAGCAGATAGGCAGGGCAGGGCAGGGCAGGGCAGGGCAGGGCAGGGCAGGGCAAGGCAGGGCAGGGCAGGGCAGGGCAGGCAGGCAGGCAGGCAGGCAGATGCAGAAAAAAGGAAATAACAATGAAACTGGAAACGATGATGATGCTGATAACGACGATAACATCGATAATGTGACATCTCCTTGTACCCTTATTCATGGGGATAAGAAGAATCTGTCTTGAAAATGTCTTTCTTCTAACCCAGGGGTTCCCAATCTTTCTTGGTAAGCATACCTAATGACACCATCAGGTAACCCTGTGTATCCCTTCAAGTTTATAGACAGAAAGTAAGGCCAATCAGCTACTCAATGTCATTATTTTGTCGTCACAAAATGCTCTTCGCGCAAGACTTCACATTTTTTTTTTTGCACTGCATACCCGTTAAGAGTACGCGTACCTCATGGTGGAAACCCCTGATTTTGACCATCTTGCTCACTGAGCAATTTAGAACATTTTCGCAGGAAAGCTTGGAGAATGACAAAATACAATCTAAGAGAGAGAAGAGGAAAAAAAACCAGAAGGAGACGAAGAAAAACGAAGAGAAGGGCAAAGGAAATAGAAAGATTATATGAAAGAGAGCAAAAGCATCCAAGGTTTGGCAAACAAAAGACTTGTCCTTCCACCCATCATTAGAGATTCCCCACACTTAAAGACTGTGCTGATGCTCGATGTGGGGAAACAAAGAGGGGAGAAGAGAGGACCGAATTGGAAAAATGAGGCAGGAAAGTAGAGCGGAATTAGATGGAGATACGAGACCGACCGACAGTTTAATTCGTGGATCAATACGGCTGTCAACAGAAGAGGGAGGCAAGTAAGCTGAACGGTAGAAAAGGCTCAACAAACTAGTGGGAACGTATGTACAGTATTTATCCTTGCTAGTATAGCACACAGAAGAATGAATATTACCACAGACGCGTTATTAAAAGCATGGTGAATTGTCAGTGAAACTCTCTGATAAACGGCCCACCAGTCCTATGAAAATTTCATTGTTTCATGGTTAAGACCGGTTAAAAGTTTTTAATTTTATTATCACTAATTTTAATTTATTAATGCTTAAGTGAAAAAGGGATCGTATTCATTAACAAGTCCGCTGACCACTGTACTGTGATTACGGCGACTCGACTCTCCATTATTATGCAACCAAATGTTAAGGCTCCACATCATTTATTTATTTCCACACTTCTTATTTAATGAACGTCCTCTTCAGTATCGTGGAGACAACAAGTTTAACAAGTTTATTTTGAGCTTATTGTACAGAAAAAAAGATACATAAAAGCATGAGACAAGAGGACACACATTCACAAATTGACGACTTTCTACACAGAAATGACGCATGCGAACCGGATTAGACTTTAGTGGCCTAAACAAAAAGATTTCATAACAATATCCAAAAAGCAACAGAATCTTTTAAGTCCACGAGTGAATTATATCCAAAACGATTATATAGATTTAAACGAACAGTCAGATGACAGTGTATTCGTTTGACAATTTCGTGACAATGAACAATGCAACATTATAGTACTGTGCTCTGGTAATTTGCACGCACAGGCATTGATGCACTGAGCTGCACTATTAAAACCTTCTGGGGCACAGCCGATGATTCACAACAGGTTGCCACATTAGATCCAGATCTAAGTGTATTCCCGCCATAAGGGCTAAAAGTGAATCAGAGCTTTGCAGGGGCGAGAGACGTAGGTCAGAAGAGAATAACAACAATAGCAGCAGCAAACACATGCAAAAGGAGAGCCGACCATTGCTAAATCTTGACACGATGGAAGAAAGAAGACGCTTGCCATATGTGAAGGCTGGCACCATTCGTGCTCCTCGGCTACAACAATAACAGTAACGAGTGTGATAACAACAACAACAACATCAACAACAACAACAACAACAACAACAACAACAACAACAACAACAACAACAACAACAAGAAGCGAGGGAACAATCAAATAGGCAATTATAAGAAAGGGAAATTAAAAAAAAAAAAGAGAGAGACAATGAGTTGTCTTTACCTGTCTGAATGCAGAGGCGGATCAGTGGAGGATCATGTAGTCATTAGAAGTCCACCGTACCAAATGACATTACATATCTAATCCGATGAGAGACTGCCTGTCCTAAGCAGCCCTATGCTAATAATCCACCGATGAGATCAAAACTGGTTAGTATGACCAATTACTTCTAATCCGTTCTCACAAAGGGAAGTGATCTGCAACGTTAAAGAAAACTGCTGACAGTGAGGGTGGCTACGTTTGTCTGCCACCTCTATTTTTTCTTCAATTTGGTTGCTGGAGAACCGCAGCTGTGTCGAATCAATAACAGGGTGAAACTTTAATGTAAGCCCACGGCGATCAAATCGGAACCACGGAACGCAAACTCATTAATATCTGCTCACTGGCGTGTGCTGCTCATGGACACTCGCACCAGTTCATCAAGTGTGGACACTTGTGGAAAATCAGCGTGTTGGAAACGCAAATTAAATCCAGATTGGTGTGTTCCGTCACAAAACGTTATTAACTTCCGCAGAATCTACACTAAATATATCACTGGCTTTATTCCAGGCATGCAAAAGACGGGTGTAGAATTCTGTTGTCAGCAGCTGCTGTCACAGCCTTGAACAGTGTCTTGGGAAGTGACAAACAAACGCTGATGATCACTCCCAAACACCTAATTTATAAAACTGCAGATGGGGGGGTAAACTCAGAGGGCACGCTCGACAAGTAATTACACTAATCTCTGCCGAGATCTACACAAAGTAATAACATCCCAGCACACGCATGAAAATATTGGCCGATGTTATCGCAACACCCGGCTTGATTGACATGGAAATGAAAGTGGCCAGTTATTATGGGCGGTCACGGCAGGTAGATTCAATCATATCCCTTGTAAATAGCCTTCATTTTGCTGGACACGATAGAGAACACAAAAACGGTCAGATTACACATTCTTGTCCGTACATGGGAGAGGATGAATTTAGATCCGGAGTGATTATCCACTTGTGATTAAACCATCGTTCACGAACAACTGGATGTAGAATAATGACATCAAGTCTTCTACGAAATATAAATCCAGTCTTAACAAGACACTGGCAGCTATATGAATTCAGTCCTCCAGTGCCTTTCGTTATCCGCACTTCCTTATCTAGTGCCTCAATACTTGACGAAATCAGACTCACAGAAAAAAAAAAAGCAAAAAAACGCCGTGACCAAAGCAACCTTAATACTGTTTTAGCTTAATCAGACAGAACAAATGAAAATAATGCAGGAATCGTAACAAAATCCAAATCATGAACAGTTCACGAGTTCAATGGGCACTGTCATACACATTATCGATCAAAATCTTGGAGTTAAATAAAAATGAGTAAGATGGTAAACAAATCAAACTTTCGCGGCCAAGCTAACTTTTTGTCCAGCGTGCTCAGCACCTTCCAAGCCCGCACCTTACCGTTGATGTGTGCACCCGACCTGCGCCTCGGTAACTGGCAAGCGGTTTGTTCAACTTAAGAACCGAGGGAAACCGTTCAGTGGTGAGGCGCGGCGCTCTCTCATCCCGACGGTAACAAGGCAAAGCTTACCGGTTGTGGCAGAGTGTGGGTTGGTGTGTGGTGGTGAGCTACCGGTACCACATACCGTACAAACACGACGCCGAGTCCAATTCGAGCTCAGATGCTCCGAGTTTCAGTGCAATAACAGCGGATGTAACGGTTTCCTGGTGCGAATTTCTAGCCCCCCCC